>JAEQBA010000096.1:468041-552640 GCA_019434445.1 Phalangium opilio | reverse complement strand
CTAGCTCCTTTAACGTAAAAAGTGTCCGAGTTACGTCTGAATAATCGTGGGATGTTAAAGTTTAACTTAGCCAGAAGGGCCGAAAGAGGGATATAATTATGTACTAATTTAAATATAAATTTGAAATCTAAAACATTACATAAGTAGTTAATAGTGGGAATGCCGAGCATAATAAGGATGTCTTCGTAATTATAATTAATGTTTGGCAAAAAATTTCTAAAACAGTACTCAACGAATTTTCGTTGAACGCCCTCTATTTTTACACGCAGGTAGGCACTGCATCCCCCCCAAGCTATCCAGCCAAATAATACTCGGGACCTCACTAGGCTTAAGTAAAGAAGTCGAAAATGCTTTAAAGAGTTAAGCTTTTTGGTCAATTTGTAGGACACGGCTAGGGTGCGCCGACAGCGGTTCACACAGCTATGTATATGCTCAGAAAAATAGAGTTGCTGATCAAAAATTACGCCTAGATCTTTTACTAAATTTTTGCGCGGAATAGTAGACCCGCCAAGTTTGTAAGTGGTTAATACTTTGCGGCAAATCCGTCTAGTGAAGGTCACGTGGACCGATTTAGCTGGATTTATGGGAAGGTTGTTTTTAGTGCACCAGTCATCTATGGAGTCAAGGTCAAGCTGCAATAGCGCGCTGTCAGATTTTGAGTTGATACATCTGCATAATTTATTATCGTCCGCGAATTGAAATAATTTGGAATGTTTTATGGCGAATTGCAAATCGTAAATGTAAATGTTAAAGAGTAATGGGCCCAGGGACGATCCTTGAGGAACGCCGCAGAGAACTGGGTAGGTCACATCGGTCAATGTGCCATTGCATTTAACCACATTGACTCGGGAGCTCAAATAATCCACCACCCAGTACAACAAATTCCCATCCATACCCATAGCATGCAATTTCTCTCGCAAAAACTTGTGGGAAACTCTATCAAACGCCTTAGCGAGATCCAGGTAAATGGCATCCACCTGCCCTCTACTCAAAACCTCCGGGGCCACCATATCCATAAATGCAGCGTGGTTGGTATCAACGCTCTTTCCAGAGGAAAACCCATGTTGGCATTCATTGGAAAAAGCGTCGAACCATCCCCGAATACATCCATGCATGATCATGTCGAAAACTTTGGCCATGACACACAGTAAAGAAATTGGGCGGTAGTTTTTGGGATCGGTGGACGACCCGCTCTTATATATCGGCACCACGACGGTTTTTTTCCAAAGGGCAGGGAAACAGCGCTTTTGTATAGATAGATTGAATATGTGATTGAACAAAGGGAGAAGAATATCCCTGCATCCCTTGATAATAAAGGCGGGGATATCGTCTACCCCCGTTGAGAATTTATTCGGCAGACATTTGATAGCCCAAATGATTTCATTGTGGGTTATCACTTGGTTCGCATAATGGTGCGGAGTTATTGCATTAATATCGAAAGAATAAACCGTATCTTGTTTAGAGTTGTCAGTGGATATCTTAGGAAAGTGCCCCTTAAATGTGTCTGCCAATTTCTCTGGTTCCAACACAAGCTGTTTATCAATAACAAGAGAAATTGCGGGGTTATCTTCCTTCAAGTTTCCATTAACATGACGCCAAAATTTTTTAGGGTGTGCCAAAGCGTGTTCGCAAACCTTTTCTGATAACAAGTTTTTATCCCTAGTAATTAATCTTTTCACAATAGCCCTGCTCTTACGAAAAGCTATTGCATCAGACAATGTGCCCGTGCGACATTTTTTCCGGTAACGGTATTTTTTATTTTTAATGGCACGTTTGAGGTCCAAGGAATACCATGTCGGAAATTCAGAGCAGCCGTGGTGAGCATTCTTAGGTATGAATGTGTCCATGGCTTCGCGAACACGGTTCGTTAAATAGTCAACACAAGAGTTGACGTCATCCGATCCCAAAACCGGCGCCCAGTCAGTATCGCGTATCATAGAATACAATTCATAGTAATTACCTTTTTCAAAATTGTATGTAGCACCTTTAGCGGGCAAAGAGGTACTATAAAAGTCAGTATGGAGGACACAAAAAGGCGGATGGTATGCATCAACAACGACAAACGGATCTTCAAGATCCGTAATTTCTAGTCCGTTTATATTTGTAAGGCAAAGATCTAGCAAATTTTTGTTTTCTGGGCACTTATTGATTTGTTTTAAATTTAAGCCATAGCAAATCTCAAAAATGTGTCCCGCTTTAGCTTTCACAGGGGAGGAGCAGCCCTGATCACAAAGTATCTCCCAGTTAACACCAGGAAGATTAAAATCGCCAAGGAGCAAAATGTCATGGTTTTTGTTCTGAAGAGCCTTAAGCAGTTGCTCCCTGTAAGCTTTATATTGTTGATCGTCATTGGCCGGACGAAAGTAGCCATTGCCCAAAACTATTGATCGCAAACCATCGAGTTTTATTTCAAGGAACACACATTCCGGTGTTCCCTCCAGGTCATGACGTCTACAATATGCAAGCGATTTCTTAATGGCGATCAGGGCTCCCCCTCCTCGTACATTTTTAAATAAGGGATCGGGGCGATCAGCGCGAAAAACTGAGTAAGTGTAAGGAAAATAATCACGGGTAAAATTAGTGTTATTTAGCCACGTCTCTGTTAGGCAGATGACGTCTAAGTCCTGAGAAATTACATTATTTAAGAATTCTTTTGATTTGGTACGGAGACCACGAACATTTTGATAGGCTATAGTTATTTGGGTCATTAAGTGTTAGTTGGGACAGTAGTCAGATCATCGTTGTCGGTGGCAGTACAGAACTCCGATGCGTGTTTATGAGCGTCCTGTGGTTCACCATGAAAGTCAGTAATGATGCAGTCTAATGGCCAGATTGATAAATCAGATAATTTATCAAATTCGCTAGCATCCGTGCAAGAGACATAAAATGATGAATGATTCGCCCCCGGATGTTTGGGCTTTAGTCGGATACATAGAGCTGAATTGATACCCGATTCTTCCGCCAGGGCTTCTTTAAGGTCAGTGGAGAGTAAGTCCTTGTCTAGGCGGCTGACAAAAAGTGCTTTACGGGCACTCTTATTGACCCGTGGTGGGCGTTCCGCAGTCTTCAGCCGTGAGTTTACCGCCGTTCCAGTTTTTGCTGGTTTCTGCGCTCGTGCAGCCTGGCTTGGGCCATGGCGAATGGAGTTGCCCACAGGCTGGCCAGATCCAGAGTGTTGAGCCATTACAGGTGGTAACCCTCCAGCAAGTGAGGCAAATGTTCCATGTGACCAAGGCGAAGCGTTAGCATTCAATCCAGCAGTTGAACCTTGTAAATGTGGTCGAGGTAGTTCAGGGAAATGTGTTCCAGGAACCAGTGGTCTGTTGGTCTTTAATTCCCGCCGCAAATTAGCATTATCCTCTTCTAGGGAATCAATGCGTTTCACGAGTTTGTTGATCTTATCTTCGAATTTAGAGTAGATTTTCTCCACGTTTTCCAGCTTCTCCACAATCTTATCCAGAATAGAGTCTTTATCTCTGGTAAGACTGTCAACCCGAAGAAGGTGATGTAAAGCCTCGTGTACGTCAGCTAAGGTAAGAGGATTGTCCCCTTTCATTGATTTTCTGAGTTGAGGAGACGTGGGTTTACAGTGCGAGCAGGTATAAGAAGATTTGATAGTACAATCCTCGTGAATTCTGCGTTTACAATTTCCGGAGCAAAGAATACTCTTTTGCTTCCCAAAGAACTGTCCGTCACAGACTTCACAGCGATCCCGAGAACCCGCCATTCTGTAGCAGACGACTTAACCAAATCGCATGGCAAACCGCTGCCGTTAGAAATAAAAAAACTCGTAAAATTTAGGAAAATTAGCAAACTGGAGGTAATTTTAGTGAGTTCTGAAGTACAGTCATAGAATAATCCCCGTCATGAGTCCCGCGGAACAAACGATACGAGGCTGGCAAACCGCTGCCAGTAGTAATACAAAAACACGAAAAATAGTTTAAATAACTGAAAACTAAGTGTTATTACCGTTAACGGAAGACGTTACAAAACGATATGCGCAAAAATCCGGAAACAGAACGAACAAAAAACCGGAAATCCAGAGGAAAAAACCGGAGCGCGAGCGAAGTGCCGAACTGATACTCAACGCGTCGTCTGCTAATGAGTTAATATACACTCTTAAATGAGTTAATATACACTCTTAAATGAGGTAATATACGCCCTTAATAGAGTTAGTATACACTATTAAAAGAGTTAATATACGCTCTTAAAAGAGTTAATATACGCCCTTAAAAGAGTTAATATACACTTTTGAAAGAGTTGTTATACACTTTTGAAAGAGTTGTTATACACTTTTGAAAGAGTTGTTATACACTTTTGAAAGAGTTGTTATACACTTTTTAAAGAGTTATTATACACTTTTAAAAGAGTTAATATACTCTTTTAAAAGATTTAATATACACCCTTAAGAGAGTTAATATACTCTTTTAAAAGAGTTAATATACACTTTTAAAAGAGTTAATATTCGCCCTTAAAAGAGTTAATATACGCTCATGAAAGAGTTAATATACGCCCTTAAAAGAGTTAATATACGCCCTTAAAAGAGTTAATATACACTTTTGAAAGAGTTGTTATACACTTTGAAAGAGTTGTCATACACTTTTGAAAGAGTTATTATACACTTTTGAAAGAGTTATTATACACTTTTAAAAGAGTTAATATACACTTTTAAAAGAGTTAATATACGCCCTTAAAAGAGTTAATATACGCCCTTAAAAGAGTTAATATACGCCCTTAAAAGAGTTAATATACGCCCTTAAAAGAGTTAATATACGCCCTTAAAAGAGTTAATATACGCCCTTAAAAGAGTTAATATACACTTTTGAAAGAGTTATTATACACTTTTGAAAGAGTTATTATACACTTTTGAAAGAGTTATTATACTCTTTTGAAAGAGTTATTATACACTTTTGCAAGAGTTATTATACACTTTTAAAAGAGTTATTATACACTTTTGAAAGAGTTATTATACGCCCTTAAAAGAGTTAATATACGCCCTTAAAAGAGTTAATATACGCTCTTGAAAGAGTCACTATACGCTCTTGAAAGAGTCACTATACGCTCTTAAGAGAGTCACTATACGCTCCTAAAAGACGTTATAAACACCCCTAAATCGATAAAGTACACCCTGTAAACACTTATAAAATTCTTTTTTAGCGAAATTTTACACCCTTCAAGGTAAATTGACGCATTCAAACATCATACATTTAAGCGTATTGACGAAAAAAAATTAATAGAAACACAATTTTAAATTTAAATTTACTTTTTACTGTGTAAATTTAGCAGATTTCCCCCATCCACAGGACCTAACGCTTTAGTTTGTATTCTTTCAATCCGTTTAAATTTAAATGCAAGAAAATTAAAAAAAATTATTAGACTTTTCCACATTTTAACAGCTTGTCAATAGTAGATTTTACAATTTTACATGGCTTTGTATCCAATAGCTGCAAACATAGCTGATTATAGCTGTAATTAAATCGGTGCATTCAATCACAATAACACCATCGACGTGAATTTTAAACGTTTTTGAACCAATAATACTTTGCTCGTCATAAACAATGACTGGCTCAACGGGGATTAACTTGATGTTCTTTAAGAATAAAAAAAACAAATTCTTAGACACTTTGATAATTCCGGGAACTAATGCATACCCCGAGGTATTCCCTCATATGAGCATATAACTATACTATTAGAAGTAAATAGGAGGAAGTACGTCTCCAGCTTAAGCTAAGGCGCCCTTTCACATAAAAACACGGTTTGTGGCGCAAAATTTGAATTCATCTGATCAGAGAGAGGCAAGTTATGGAGAGAAATTTTCTTACGCGTTCCTCCAATTTGCCTCTCTTTGTACAGAAGAATTCAAATTTTGCGCCACAAACCGTGTTTTTTTACACTAGCCTCAGTTGGAGATACGTACTTCCCCCTATCTACTTCTGCTACTATGGGTTTGTGTGCTTGCTAGGTAGAAGGTGGCGTTTCCTAGAGAGAAACTATTTAGTACGAAACAGCGGCGCGACTTTATGCTGATGCTGATTGGGTGTAAAAAGGACTTCATAAATGTCGTTAATAATAAGCCCCACTGCCTTAACTAGCACGATAGTGACGATAATTCATGATAATTCGTAGTAAATAATTTTACCTTTTCCCAACAAAACATTTTTTTGGTAATTTTCTCCAAAAAAAAAAGGGAATTACTAGTAAAATTCCCTCGCTTCTCGCACCTACAAATGTAAATAATATCATTAATTGTTTTGCAGACTTCGAACATTAATATGAACTATATATGTCTTAAATTAATTATCTATAAGATTATGGAAAAGCTACAAAGTGTACAATGCTTTGGAACTTATGGATACCACCATGAATTTATTTATATACATCCCTGAATAAATTCATGAGTTCACGTTTTAACTCCGTTTATTAATCATAGATTTATATAGTAACACAAGGATATTGAAAATTTACATACGTTTTAGCTCTAGTTTCTATGCTCCGTTTGAGATTTTTTCAATTACCTCTGCCTTTAAAATTTTAGATGTATGTTTTGGTGCAGTTTCCCAGATTTCACTTCCATACACTTTCAGAGCATGGTGGAATTTTTCATCTGAGTGTCGGTTGGCAATTCTTTGAAATTCTAAGTTAAGCTATAATGAAACGTTTTCCTTTTTAAATTTTCAATCTTATTTAAGTACCTACATATATATAGCATTATATTACCTGGCGATAGTCTTTAAGAGCTGGGTGTTCCTCCATTATTTCTAACACCCCAGCCATTTCATGTATGGCTGATGCTCTGGATGCGAATGTTCTTTCTATCCATGAGTCAATGGCTTCTAGGTCTGGATTCTTCTTTTTTATTTCAGCTGCCATAAATATTTTGAGTCGAAAATCAGAGTCAGCTTTTAGCATGGCCGTCTATACGACGAACACAGTTTTTTGGCCCTAATTTTGAAAATATTGGCTCAAATGGGTTGAAATTTTAATGAGATGTGCAAAGTTGCAAATGTGTCTCTTTCATAGATTTTTGTAAAAACATTAAAACAAAAAAAAAACCATAATTTAAGGGCTCAGTCTCTAACGGTTTAAATTTCTTTCGTTCAGTTTCACTGGTTCGAATCTCTTGAAATTTTAGTGAGAGGCATATAGAAAGGTTTTAAATTATCGTGAAAAGTTTCGAAGTTTCAAAACGAATAGTTCTTTTCCTAAAAATTCCCTAAGTAACTAAGTAGGTGGTAGGATTATGCACTAACAAAATTTTAATGACTTTTTAGGAAATTAAAGAGTAAGTAAAGACATTTTGACTACTTCTTAAATTTCTATAGAAATTATACATTTCTATAGATTTCAACGTCCTCATTCAGAATAAAATAAATTTTCACCAAAAATCCACCTCTAAATATTTAAAAATTAACTTCAAATATTGATAAAAAAGAGATGCTAAAATTGCCGCCAAATAGAATTGAATTTGTCTCTGCGGTCTGACGTCATATCTTAGGGATTTAGACCGCTCTGAAAGTAGTAAAATTGGTACTTTTCTTTCCATATTTTCCCACCAGTTAGTATCTTGCCTCCTACTGATAGTGCTAGACTGCCAGTACAGCCAGTCTCCTTTGAGGTTTAGTAGGAAACCGAAGCGGTCTGGGAGTTTTTTCACTAGCCGCGGTAGTATTTGGTAGTATCCAGTCAGAAATATTATCTTAGAGGGACTGAATTAGACACGCCTTCCCATAACAAACCAATGCATTATACCAGCCAATAACGGAGCCACCTCTCTTGACGTCAGATCTAGATTGCACGTGTTCAATGTTTACAAAAGGTGCCTTTTCTAAATCTCGTTTTGTTTTCATTATAATTCAATTACCGCTCGTCGGATTTTTATAAAACCTTAGAAATGAACATTTTTCACTTCATATTTACCAAAAGTAAAGGAATTAACCTTTCCAGGAAAATGTCTTTACTTACTCTTTAGTTGTTCGTTTAAAAACTTTGAAACTTTGCATCATAATTTAAAACCCTTCAATATGCCTATCACTAAAATTTCAAGAGATTTGAACCATTAGTTTCAAAATTGTAGCTAAAAACTGTGTTCCTCCCATAGCCGGCCATGTTAAACGCTGAATCCTTGGATTTTTCGAGCAAAAAAGCAAAAAATTACCGATGCGCGCTTATGCATAGAAAAATAATTGTTTGGAGGGGCTTCTATAGCGTTTGAAGCCAAAGCGTTATCGAGTGACTGAATGAATGAATATGGGAGCAGGGCAGTGTTCCCCGCCAAGTCGAGCACTGACATCCTTTTCTCGAAGCAACTCACGGCACTTTTAAGACCACTGTAACTTCGTGATGGGCATAGGTATCTTGGTGCAGGGCAGTGTTGCCCGCCAAGTCGAGCACTGACATCCTTTTCTCGAAGCAACTCACGCCACTTTAAGACCACTGTATTTTCGTGATGGGTATAGGTAAAAATCTGAAATTTTGCTTGCCGCGAGGACTGTCAATCCTAGCAATAGCTTCCAGATTTCAAGTTCCTACCCTAAATACTTTTCGAAATATCGTAGGTGAAATCTACCTTATTTTGTCACTCACTCACCGATCATAGCCGCCTTTATTATTAAAGCCCGTGCTTGGTCCCCAGAGAGAGGGGGATATTTTACTTACTCCTAGCCGAACTTTAGTTCTTTCGTACGCCGTTGGATGGCGTTTTATGGACTACAACTCGAGGGGGTGCTTAATAAAGGTTCAAGTAGGGAGGTCTCCATAAAGTTCGAAATGCAAGTTTTTCAAATATCAAAACAAAATAAAATACATATTATTATTTAGTTATTTATAACTTCTTTATAATATCTTATTTAATTTAAAATAGGATATAATAAGATTAGAGGCGGCAACGAACGTTTTTAAATCAAATCTTTATTATAAAATTAGTTTTATTCTTTTACGTAAACTTTTACGTAAAATAGTAACAATACTTAAAGGCACTTTAAATAGGAACAGTATTCAAATTGAATATCACGAAATTTTAGGAACTAAACCTTTAAAATTTTTCTAGACAATGGCTTGGCCTTATATTTCCTAACTTTCTCCATCCGATCAGAAACATCTTTAGCGTAATTATTTAGCAATGGTCTTAAATATTTATCTAAAAGTAATTTAGGAAGATCTAAATTCACGCAATTTCTATCACATTTTAATGGCTTTTGGAAATGGGGCAATATGATTTCAACATATTTAGCTAAAACATTCTGTCGAGGGAAAAATGTGATTGACGATTGGACAAAATCTAACACAATTACAAGTAAACGTATTAGTAGCCGACTTGGATATTTAAGACCGCCATTATCATTAGCTTTAATTAAATAAAGTAGTGGAGTTCCGGACTGTGGCTGGATAAGTTTTTCTAAGCATCCAGGGTATTTTGTATTTTCTTCCGCCACACGAACTATATAACCG
Source organism: Phalangium opilio (assembly GCA_019434445.1). NCBI lineage: Eukaryota > Metazoa > Arthropoda > Arachnida > Opiliones > Phalangiidae > Phalangium > Phalangium opilio. The sequence continues at coordinate 543,193 of JAEQBA010000096.1, read as the reverse complement.
CCTATTAAAGCAACTGAACAACTTCTGATAGAAATCATGCAGTGATCTAAACAATAAGAAATGAACTTAACATTACGATCAGTTATCTCTTCTAAGTTTTATCAAAATATTACCGTTTGGAGTTACAAGATCCATTTGATTGAGTAAATTTTGCAAACCCCATGATAAAACTGGTTGCGAACTGGAAGTTGTTGCGTTATTAGGATTAGTGATATTAGATGTTTCCAAACGATTTCGGAAAGATTTTGTGTTGCTGCACAATATTTCTGAAAGTTTGATAAATATGATTTAATACTACGAATCAATTTCTGGTGAAAGTGGTTTGAAGTATGCTTACGGGATTGCAGTGTTTCTTTCAGGCATTTGTTCTGTCCTACATTGGAGTGTCCGGATGACTTTATAATTCCAATTTTGAGAGTTCTCTCAATGGATAATGTAGCAGCCCTTACGTCCATTTGATCATTTCGGCCTCCTGATTGACGGATATGGCTAAATGTCATTTCTACTATATCACTTGATAGCTTTCGAGTTAGTACATAGTGAAATCCTCCTTCGAGAAGATATTTGATTAAGGCAACTGTAGATTTTGTTGTTATTTGTATTGCTTCGTAAGTTTCGTCTGACAAACGTTCCATTTTATGAGTAGCATTATCTTGAATTATCGCTAAAAACGGTAGAAATTCTTCCTGAAGCCACTCGAGTCGCTCGTCATCCAATTCTGAGAATGGTATTTTATTTTCATTGCGAGAATGAATGGCGTGGGTTTTATTTGCTATGTCATGGATCTCGTACCATTTTCTTATAGTTTCCATAAAGAAAATCGTTGCTTCCAAGTTCTCTCTCTCACGTTCATCCACGAGACCCAGGTGTAAAAGTGTTTTTAGAGCCGAAGTTAGGGGTTTCGAGAATAATTGCACAGCCCGTAACACGTTCATTTTTTCTAGGTTGTTTGGAAATACCACTTTCCTTGTAAGGAAACGAACAGCTTTAACCAAATTTTCCTTTTGCATATTGTAAAGCTTCTTTATGAAGTCTGCCGAGATGTTTAATCCAATAAGTACCATGTCTCGTGACAGGAACAGCGACCTCAGATTTTTGATTAGATGACTCTGGTCAAATGCAAAAAATAATTTCCGTTTTGGGTCCAATGGATGTGGGATGACGTGAGTTAAAATTCCATTTCCAAATATTTTGTAAGCCATGGTGTTGACTTTTGCATTATCGGACACAAACCGTACAACGACAAAGCCACTTTCTTCTACAATCTTCAATACCTCCATGCAATATTTGTGCAATGTTATACCATCAGTATTTCTTGTAAAATACAATGCAACTGGTATGCGGATATTCGCTCCTATTCCATGAAAGACAAAACACAAGAGATGTGTGGCTAGAGTATCATTTATTCCATTTAAGGAAGCAGAACTGGTTTGACCAAAAAATGTGTCCATGTTGCGATCATACAAAAGCTTTGGCTTAATGGACATTTCATCCATTACAAGTGAGCCTAATTTTTCATGGTCATTTTTTACTTTATCAAACTCTTCTTTCAATCTTAGTTTTACAAGTTTATTAATACCTTCTTCACCAGAAGAATGCCCAACGTATCTGGCTAACGTAATTCTGTGAGGTAGTCTCAGAATTCCTAACTCCCTTATGAAATTGTAAGCGCTTGAGGATTTTCTGAATAATATACAGCAGATTTTGAGAGTCGATTCATGGTATGGCATTTTCTTTTTCTGATATGATAATATTTGCTCCAACAGAAATGCAGCTTGTAAATCAGATGTACTACCTTCAACAACTTTACGAAACTGGACATTTACACCTTCTTTCTTCTCATTTTTCATTTCTTTATTCTCTTTTACAAGTCGTGAAACCTTCTTATTCAGCTTATCAATTTTATTTTTCAAATTGGAAATAACCCTGGACTGTTTTCTAGTTGTTGTTCTGCTGCGTCTCCTACTCGTAATTGGAACAGACACTTGTATAGCCTCATCTACCATACATTTAGGGCCTATAGAATTGCTCGAGATAAATTGAGTTTCAGCCTCAGTGCTTGTATTTTCAAATAATAATCTTCTAAGCCTGGAAGCTTGTTTTCTTCTATTAAGGATTGGCGCTTGTGTTATCGTTTCTTTTCTAGGAGTAAAATACTGATTACTGATATCACAGTTGGTCTTTTCGTTCACTAAACTTGCATCTATTAAAGCTGATAAATATGAGATTTCATGACTATCTTCATTTACATCAACCGTCGCTACTAAGTTTGAGGTTTCTTGACTAGCTTCATTTACATCAACCATCGCTACTAAGTTTGAGGTTTCTTGACAAGCTTCATTTACATTTTGTACTTTTTGAGGTAACCCTTTTTTCCTGGGAGGAGATGAATAAGGATTCCTTGTATCATTAGAAGTTCCATTGAGCATTGTACTAGACAAAGGCGTTCTTTTTGTTGCATAATCTCCTCGGCTTACGTGACTACCTTTATCAACTAAAGCCTTGTTTAATTTGTCTTCAGCAAATATTGAAGGAATAGCGAATGCCAATAATGACTTTCTGGAACTTGAAATGCTGTAATCAGCTTGATTAAAGTGATCACTACAAACTCTTGCGCCAGGATTTTTAATATTATCCATGTATTCCCTTTGATCTTCGTACTTCTCCCCGAATATTGCACAAAGCCATTTAGTTCTATTTTCTTTATTTGGAATCCTGTGAAAACTTCGTTTATCAACCCCTTTCTTGTGCCAATCATTATTTTTGCATCTTGGAACCATACAGTAGACCATTTTAATAATTTTAGAGTTTCATGAACCATGAAAATACCAATTTAACTGAAAAAATAAAAATAGTTTAAGGAAAAAACACCAAAAAGCCTAAGCTAAGTCTTAATTATACAACATCAATATGTAGTTCAAAATAGAACACCCTAAATAAAGTATGGTGCACAGTGTACATGTACTTGAAACTAGTTACAAAACAATAACAATACCTAGTTACGAAACAATAAGCTAAAAATTATTTTTCATTTGAAATCAGTTCTTACCTGTTAAATGAAATGTTCATTGTAAATAAATAATTTTGCAGGCTGAAGGAGACTGTAAGCCTCGTAGCAGACGCCTCCAACGCACATACGTCACCACCCCTAGTCCAAAACACGCCACCAAACGGTCAATATTCGCGTCCTTAAATTGCCAGTTTTTTTTAAAAAAATCCGACCAAGCACGGGCTTTAATAATAAAGGCGGCTATGCACCGATCATCAAAATTCTAAGGTACTTCTAGGGGAGATAGAAACTTAAAATTCAGGATTTAGTTTTCATTTTTTTGTAAAGCACAGAAAAATTAAAACATCCCTAAAATTTTTGTAAAATTGTTCTTTAGTTCTTTATTTTAAAACTAGATTGGCCCTGTCGTCTTTTCAACAGAAATAGTGTGTATTCTTGTTGAAAGGACGTAAAGGTCGTAACTGATGCTACATTCTTATATTAGGAAATAGCGTACTATCTTTTTGGTGTATTCTCTAGGGGTCGAAAGGGGTAATTCAGCGTAAATATGGACAAGCGTTAGCAATTATATTGGCAAACGAAGTACAACGAGAGGGTCTTGTTTTAATATAACTACCGAAGTATAACGAGAGGGTCTACAAAAAGAAGTGAGATCCTATGAAAAACATTAACATGTACAAAAATGGGCCAAGCCTCGCCTCGTGCCCTTTCCGCCGTAAAACGTTCTGAGATCCCATGTAGAGCCAAGTCAGCCTTTTTGTTCTTATTCAATCGCCAATTGAACAATTATGTTATAAATTAAGTCCTTTTCCTAATTAATAACCAATATTCTTTGACTCTATCATTATGATACATCTTTGTTCGTATCAAAAATATCGTGACTTGGCAATCGCGTATAAACGTGTAAGTAGGGTTATGCATAATTCGCCATATAAACTTGTAAATAAGGTTATGCATAACTCGCCTTATAAACTTGTACATAGGGTTATGCATGACTCATCTTATAAACTTGTACATAGGGTTATGCATGACTCATCTTATAAACTTGTACATATCCACTCGACCATAAACGATTGTTTTAAAATCGGCAACGAGTTAGTGAATATTCCCTCGACTTCCTTTTAATATTACTTACCTGCGATTGCCAAGTCACGATATTTTTGATACGAAGAAAGATGTATAATAATGATAGAGTCAAAGAATATTGGTTACTAATTAGGAAAAGGACTTAATTTATAACATAATTGTTCAATTGGCGATTAAATGAGAACAAAAGGCAGACTTGGCTCTACAGAGGATCTCAGAACATTTTACGGCGGAGAGAGCACGAAGCGAGGCTTGGCCCATTTTTGTACATGTTATGTTTTTGATAGGATAAACTTTGAGGATTAACAGATGCTTTACATAAATAATTTAAGATATCTAATTAATGTTAATTATTTTCTTCTTTAGTTACATATACTAATTGTGAATCAATTGCCTTATACACCCTAAATTTACAAAAAATTATGAAAAAGGTGTACGCTAGAAGTCAAACGCTAACAAAAACTATGTTTAAAATTATTTTAGGAATAACGTTTCTCAAAACGACTAAACTTCTATTATACGATCTATTTGTGGAATTTATCATTCAGGAAAATCCTCCACTGCTATTAGGAAGATTTTAAAGATCCGGATTTTATATTGAATTATACATTAACTGCAGTAGAAACAACTGTTAGGTTTAATGTTGTTTTACTGTAGAAAAAAGGATGGAGTATGGCATGTATTGCTATACATGAATTTTTTAATACTATATATCGGATTTTTTAAAGCTGAGTCATAGTCGATTAAAAGTGATATTTGACGCCTGTTTTTACACTGAATACTTTTTTCAACGGTTAGTCTTGGTTTTTTAGAGTTTGTAGCGTCTGATGAAAATAATGCGATTTCAAATTCATTTTAACAGTGTTTATCTCTTTTCCACGTTGTACTGTTTTATGTAATGGTTTGTTACCGTCAACAAAAAGAATTTCATTTTGACGGTTGTTTTAACATTCAGGAATGGCTACTGTGGTTTGGCCGTTAATTATAATGGCAAATAACATAAAAGAGGAAAAAAACTAAATTGACTGTTATATTTACGGCGAAACTTGTTACAGTCGTATGACTGTACATTTTATTGTGTTGTAACGGTTTGGTTACGGTAATTTCTTAGAGTGTAGACGATTGACGGATAAAAGGCGTCCTCCAAGCTGGGGTACATAGAAAACATCTTTAGCAACCATTTGCGTACCTGTCCGTCTGGGCCTATGCAATTGAGGAAGACTTCGCCGATTCCTTCCGCCTGGATGAAGGTATCGTCTGCAAGGTAAATCTTCTCCGAAGCAGTTTTCATGGACTGGAAATCTTCTCGCTTATTTGACATGTGGCTAGTGGCCCCCGTGTCGACACACCATGCTGAGTTCAGTGCAATGCTAGCAGAAGCCTTGAACGCTGCGAATTCGCTGAAAGGTGAACCTCCTTTCACACCTTTATTTCGATGCTTTCGTCCTGCTAGGGTTCTTTCCTGGTCATCTTCTCTTTATAACGTTGGCAGTCCTTGATAAAGCAGTGGTGGGAATTTGGCGATTTCTTCCCTAAACCAACCTTCCCCTTCTTTCCGCAGAATGCGACACCGGCAAATCCCGCTTCACCTTCTCAGAAGCTTTTTGAAAAATTCCCTCCTCTCCCTTCTCCGTTCAAGAGTAGGGGTGTTGGAGAGAAGAAAGGGGTGAGTAACTCAGACAGGCTGAAGGTCTAGGGTTCGAAGTGGTATTCTCCCTTCTCAACTGTAGGTTTCCCCCATTAGAAGAAAAATTTTCCTTCTTTGTAAAAGAAGGCGCTTGCCTCGGAAGGAAAGTTTACCATCTTTAGAAGGAAACCTACTATGGTTGGACGAAAGATTCCTAGAGAGGGGACAGCGCCTTCTTTTTCGAGAAGATCTCCTCTCTCGGAACCCAATCTTCCTTCTTTGGAAGGGAAGGCCAATGTTTAAGAAGGTAAAGGAAAGAAGAATATTTTAGATATGAAAGATTTATTAATCTCAGAAAATTAACATTAATTTTTAAGGCAAAATAAATTAATTAAACTACGGTAAAAATTAAAAATATATTACAATTATAAACAATATTTAATAACACATTGCACTTCAAAAAATTTGTTTCACGGGATGCACGATGGTGGCACTGGTAAGGCTACCATGAGATATAGGATAGATAGGGTCATTCAATCATAGAAATATTTAAGTGTAAATGCTCCAATAGAGCTGTGGTACTACGAAATGTCTCTTGACGTCTCACCCTCATATCTCTTACCTCAGTTTTTGACTTTTGTAAGAAAAAATAATATTTTCCCCGGAAGGGGGATATCAATAAAGAATGCGCGTGCGTAAATTGTTTTCACTCTACAGGATAGGCAAATCCCTATCTCGAACGACAGCTTATTCTGGATATACTCTGTTACAACATCGATTGTCAGCACGAGCAAACCTAGGTCTCTACGTAACCTAGCTTTGTGCGTGCTGACAAGAGACGAAAAACTTCAGGATCTTCAGGATTTAAAATATCCGCGAGTTTTTTTAGTTCGTGGGCACGGACCTCTATGCCTAATTTTCAAATACCTATGAAATTACTTACTCTCTAATGAAAACATGTGTACTTGTCTTTGTCACGCACTTGAAGTTTGGATACAAATTTGTCCATACTGGTTGTGTATAAGAACCTTAAGATTTGAAATATTAGTATAAACATGACTTATATCCATGTCGTAAATTTATTTTATTAATGTTAATTATGAACATGGAATTGTATTATTGATGTGTCTATAATCAAAGTGAATCAAATTGATAATTATTTTTAGCAAAATTTAATTCTTCAAAGTTGGAAAAGCAACAAATCAAAATTGTACCATAATAAGAACTGATCTCTGCCTAATGATGTTCGATATTCATAATAAACATGTTCATAAGTAATGATACTTACTCTCAAAAAGTATGTTTTTTTGGGTTGGATCGAGGAGAGAGGCCATAATGTAATATGGGTCCTTCAACATTGATGAAATCCGTTTTTGGAGGTTTTCCAGTACTCCGATCGTGGAATGTTTTGTTTCCATAAACCATTGCTTCCAACATTATCCTGGAATATATTTGTTTGTTGTACAAAATATTCTCTATTAGAACTTGCTTGTCTAACTTTTCAAATTGAAGTTAGACAAAAAAACATTCAGAGGTTCTTTCTAGAAAAGATGGACCCTTAAAATAAACTGACCTTCGTAAATCGTTCCAATCCAAGAAAAACAGCGCTCCAGCGAACACCCCCTATCATTTTCAAATCAACGCTGCAACTTCTTGATTTTAATTCTTCCGTCCATTTAGGCGATTTTCGAAAAAGGCTTATCCAGTTTTGGACATTTTCGAGTAACTGTTTCGATCTCTCATTGGCCTTAATGGCATCATTTACAACTAATTGTAGGGAATGCGCTATGCAACTTTTTCTCTCCCAACCGTCGTCATCTAACGTTGCCTTTAGTGTTAAGTTTAGAATCCGAATCCGAGTCTTGTGCTCCGAAAATTGTCGCCAACGGATTCCAGGTTGGATAAAATAAAATGTGCACAAGGTGAAATATCTATCAGCTGTGCAAAGTTACTATGATTAAAGGGCGCCACAAAAGACTTGCTGGGTGAAAATATTCACCGACCCGCGGCGGAGCAAGCATCTAACAAAGAGAATACCGCAAGTCTCGGTGGCTCCCGTTTAGGTTACATATAAACCAATTGAATAAAAAAGCGAGTTTTTGTTTACCTTTGTCGAGTTTGATATCAAAATCTGTTTTGGAATCGCTGCTTTGATTTGATCGTCACAGATTAATAAGTTGAGGCTTAATATTAAAATTTGTAATTTTACGCTTAATACTTATATCCGTAATTTTATGCTTAATATTGAAATTGTCCGTAATTTTATGCTTCATAATAAAATCCATAGTTTTATGCTTAATACTAAAATCATTAACATAATTCACATATAGGCCTAGGTTTAATATTTCATTAGGGCAGAAAGTTAGTATTTGAACTCAATAGAAAAAACCATAATTGTAATTACTACATACTAGTGACTTAATAAATTGAGAATGTTCAGTGATCTTCATCGATTCAATCAAATTCATATTTTCAAACACATAAATTTTTATTTGGTGGAATAACATCATCTACCGATAGTTTCTCGTATTTTATTTCATAATAGAGCTGTACTACCTTACCTATCAGAACTTCTTTCCCATTGAAAGAAGCCTTAAAACCTTCCGCGGGCTGATTACATCACGGAAAAAAAATAAATTCGCTTCTTTGGCAATGCCTATTCCCTCCCTCCCCCAAAACGTCCCATCTTTGCCACTATCCCTTCCCATAAAAAAAAGGTAAACATCCTTCTCCAGCCAGTTGCCTTCTTTAATTCTAAAGAGATATTTCTTCCCAAAAAAGAAGGCTCACCTCCCTTCTCGAGGGAGTACCTTACGAATCTTAGAAGGGACGCTCGCGATAGCTAAAGCTCCATTCCATGCATTTTTCGGTCTGGGGAAGGAAGGTAGGGTAGTAGGAAGGAAGTTGTGCCTTCTTTTACCCAATCTTCTTTTCAAAGAAGTCGCACTTCAGCTTCTATAGTGTTGCCCTCTCTTCTACGGAAAAGAAGGGTTAGAAGGCGTGATAGCGCCCTTCTTAAGAAGATTCTTCTGAAGATTCCCACAACTGTGATAAAGTGGCCCGGATTGTTACAGTGATAACAAACTCCTTTTTGAGGACGACGCCGATGAGTACTGTGCTTTGGTCGACTGCCTTGACTCGCAATTACTAGTGCTGTGTCTGCCTTGGGCACATCCGTGATAGCACCACTTTCCTGACGTCGGTTATATTCGTCGATTATTTTCGCCTTTACAAATTCCAGTGTCAGATCTGCTTCCGGCCTCACTTCAAGCGCGGTGACCAACGGGTTGTAGGAATCCGGTAAACTGCATAGCAACATGGCTGAGAGGTAACTATAATCCATGTGTTTCCCGATGCCTCGTAACCTCTTAACCAGTTCTAACATCGACGTGATATGATCTCGCTTACGTTGTTGACCCTCTTTAAATCGCATGTGATGGATTCTTCTTAATAGAAATAGCTTGCAGGTTATATTTGACTGCTCGTGTAATTCGCGGAGCGTGGTCCACATAGATCGGGCGGTGGTGCCACTAATGTTGTGAATCAATTGGTCATCTTCAACCGACAGTGCAATAGCAGCTTGGGCTTGCCTATCCCACTTGTCCCAATCAGAAGGAATATTTGTCGTGGGCCTAACTGTATCCACGACTTCCCACAAGTTATTCTTGGTCAGCAGCATCTTCATTTTGAACTTCCACAGTTGATAGTTTGCGCTGTTGAGTTTCGCAATGGTGCACTTGGTGTCACTACTCATAATGGTTGCCGTTTGAAACGCGATGCGCGGTTAATCTTAGACTACACGAACTCAACTACCACTAATATCAAAACGAAATCACACTACCGCCTTTTATGTTTAGTTTTATCTGTTTAGCTTTTCAGCTCATTGGTACTAGTTGGTGCTTAGTTTTCGCCCGTAAAATTTAGGGGTTTATATTCTCAAGATATATAATAGAAATGGACGTGCTTAAAATCTAAACGTTGTTTTTCTGTGCAGCTCTGTAAAAGTAGATATTCCACAATTAAATCAATCCATAATTCCCCAATTAAATATATCTCATCAATTATAAGTGACTCGCTCTAATCAAAAAAATATCACAATGATGAACTAATCGAACTTAATTTAAATACAGGTTTTTGCAAGGAAAAAACTACCCATCCCCCACGGTGAATTCCCTTGAAATTAAGAGTAAAGATTCTAATTGAACTTCATTTCGAATGATCTCGGTCTTATTAAATGAAATGTGGTAATCCTAAGTGAAATTAATTACAATATGTGGAAACCAAATTATTATTATCTCTGTTTTATCCTTTGGTAATGAGGGCATCTATAGATAGATATAGGAGGCAATGATGAGAGAAATTTTGGAGTATTGAAATGATCTCTGTCTAAGTACTATGAGACCCCATAGCTCGCGAAGAAAAGTCAGAAATTTATTCACTTACATGAATAGCTATGTTTAGCATTACCATGCCAAAAAAAAGAAAGACAAGTTAGGAAAACCAGAATATTACCTCTGCGAGTCATGAGGTCTACTACTACAAACTTATTTCCCTAGATGTGGAATTATTTATCTTTTTCTTTTGAAGTAAAAATTTACATATTATTGAAGCAGTATTCCAAGCATTGCGAATATACAGTAAAGCAGTCAATGGGGAAAAGAACAGGAAATGAAGTGTATAAATTTTGGAGAGATATAACCTTTATGTGTTTGTAAAGGCCCAATTGTCTACGCTTCAGCTGTTTACCCGATATACAGGTTCACAACTGGTTTGCAATGTAAACACTATCGTCTTGTCTCACCTCAACAATGTTCTCAGTTTGCCAACATGCGTGTTAAGGTTAAATAACACCAAATCTGATTTGTGGTTAGACGCACTGAAAGTCTTGCGCACCATAAAAAGATTGAACACTCCGTTGCTACTACCCGTTTAACATTAGCTCTTTCACTGGTCTAATTGCCACCATGATCTTTTCTTCTATTATGATATCTAACCCTGATTGTTTAAACGTGTTTTTAACTTTCGGCTCACTCTGAACCGTTGATGTCTCTTCAATACTGACACGAAAATCAAAACCCATAGTTTACTACACCTTGGGCCTCAATTACACACTCTTTTGATTACTAGGCCTATTACGGTTAATACTTGATTTAACCGACAGAGTGTAAGCCTTAGCGTTCATCTTGTAATAATAAAAGCATGGATTATTCAATATACAGATGTAGTATAGCTTAAGTAATATATAAACAGCCATTTCAAATAATAATATTAAAAAATGTCCTTGGAATATCAAAATGAAATAGAGCTTTCAAGCTACAAGACTACTAAAGGCATCGTAATTACGAAAAAGACTTCCACATATTCACTTTATATTATGGAAAAAGGGAAATTAAGGTTCACTCGGCCGATTCTTGTAACGTATGTATGATTTCTTAACACATCAACACAAGGCTAACTGCTAACGCGACGCACTAGTGTAACAATGGACGGACACACACAGACTGCTTTTTAACTCTTTCCGTATTAATTTTGAGTTGAAAAACAAGATTATCTTAAATATTAAAATAAATATAATTAATATTAAATATTTTCTTCGTTAGTTGTTCGCCTTATTGAGCGTTACATTGTTTTGATTAATAACAATTAAACATTCTTGAGAGACTTGACTAATATTGGCGTTTGAAATGAAGCATACGCCGGTTGCTTCGCCTTACTCAAATAGGTAGTATATAAGGGTGTCAAACTACAGTAAAAAGCAAGAACAACCGCAATTGCGAAAACCTTTTGTGGACAACCCACCCTAGGGAGGCTAGACGTTTCTCGTAACCCTAGCTGATCGCCACGAATGTCTTAAACCAAACGATGACGATGGAGTTAGAAGCCAATGAGACAGATTGGTGTCTATGTGGAATAGACGGAAGACCAGTAGATGGTGGTGTTTAGAAGCCAGTATGTACAGACTGGTGTCTAAGTGGGATGGACAAAGACCAGAAGATGGTGGTGTTTAGAAGCCAGTATGTACAGACTGGTGTCCAAGTGGGATGGACAAAGACCAGAAGATGGTGATGATTAGAAGCCAGTATGTACAGACTGGTGTACATGTGGGATGGACGAAGACAAAAAGATGGTGGTGATTAGAAGCCAGTAAGTACAGACTGGTGTCCGTGTGGGATGGACAAAGACCAGAAGATGGTGCTGTGAGAACTCAAGTAGAGGAGCCATTTCCGTGTATGTGAAAGCAGTTCGGAAATGGCGAACACGTTTGCTCCGATTTGGAAACTGCGAACGCGGTCACGTGGGTGTAACAACAGACGCACACACACACACGATCGTTACAGAACCTCTCCGTGACATACGTCACTCGGAGAGGTAAAAAGAGACCGAAGGTGGCATATTCTCGCGGCACAAAGGTGACGTTAATTTCATAACCAGTAAGGAGGAAACCTTGGAGTTTGGTATGTCTTACTGTTTCTCGTAGCACACGGCGTAGCACACTCGAATACTGCGCTCACGTACGTGTTTGCGATATATCTAGGCGAGCAGCTAGCGTCAGTGGGCTATTCTGAAACTAAATAGGTTCCTCCCATCACCGAGTAATCATGAACGAGCAATACTAGTACTGTTGGTCCATAAGAGGTTTACCTGCAGAAATAAGTGGGATCGTAACAAATAAAATTCTAATAATCAACTTCTAATCTACTTGGCATTTCCAAGAGAGACAGAGATTATAAATGTACTTTGCATTTCATACGCTTCAAATATTTTGAAAATATAGTTTATTTTCCCAAAAGTTGTATTAGCCTTTTTAATATACTAAATGACTTTCGTCTTGAGAAAACTTAACCCGAATTATAAAAATGGATGATTTACCGAAATGAAAACGAGTGGCCTGAAGCCGGCATAAATTTATAACACGCGAAACTGTTTTTCTCCTAAATTTAATTAAATATTTATCTTGATTAAAATCGCTTAAAATATGAAATGTTTTCGTTTAACACTTAGCTAATAACCAATAGGCGTAAGAAATCGATGCTAAATGCATTAGTACAAATGTTTAAAGTTTTGCCTTTTAGCGAAATTAAAGCGTTAGATGAAGGTCTTTCGAAAATTTTAAACAGACGCTCTCGAGCAAAGTAGCAGATTATCACGTATCCCGAACCCGTCGGTGAAACAAGAAAGATTTGCTAGAGCTCTCGGATCAATTCTGCGGGTTAAGTTAGGTAACGTCAAATAAAATCAAACGGTAAGTTTGTCAAATGCTTACAATCTATAACAAACCCTCTTCACTTCATAAATCGCTTCAAATTTCCCCAGTGTTTCCTAATGTGGCCAGTTAACAATAATTGATAAGAGAAACCGCAATTACGTAAACCTTTGGTGTAAACCTCGCCATTGTGAGGCAAGATTTTTCTCGTAACCCTATCCGATCACGGCGTGCATGTTAACCCTATCGATGACAATGGATTAAAAGCCAACGATACGTTCGGGCGCAATTGATTAACGTTACCATAAGATTTTTCAAAGAGTTTTAAAACAGTTCGCAGCTTTAACTTTTTAATGTTTTTATTGATCTTTAAAGGGAATGAGTCAGAATATCTTAACGTGAGGCCTGGTACATTTCATGATTTTTAAGCGACCACCGTAGCTTCATCTCGATTTGTTGTTCTTAATTTAGAATGACATTGCTAGGGTATCATGGAGTTCCAGATGTATTAGCTAGTTTATTAAATTTTAAACATAATGCCAAAGGGAAACATGCTAAAGGCAAACATTCCCCAACGTAATTTCTCTGAGTGTTGGGCTCTAAATCAAACAGCCCCAACGTTTTGATTTGCATTTTCCAATTTTCAGATAGGTGCGGCTGTATAACCAAACCTAGTGCTTTCCATGGTGTTTTGTCTGTCTGTGTGAGACACCGATTAAAGAAAGATCGGCCATCACAAAAAACAACAAGCTAGATGTAAGCAAACCACTAATATCGCTCTTTTTGGACATCAATTTCAAAACGAAGCACCTTTTACTTAGTGACATGGCTGAATCTATGAGGCTTCACCTTAAAGGGACGCTCTAATGTTAGGATCAATATTATGTCCGCATAACGGAGTTATTTTCCCAGTTTTCGTTGCTCTTAACAACCGAGTATGAAACAATGAGCTCTGTCCATAAGATTTTCATACCCAATAGTATCGGCCTCAAAGAAGCAGATACAAATTAGTGCAAAAATTGAAAGAAAATGAATTTCACTCACAATACAAAGGAATATAATTTAATATTATAAAAAATCGGTTATTCACATAAGTCCAATTGCGAATTTAGAACAGGGCCGGATTAAGCACCTTTGCACTCGGGGCCGGGAAAATGTTCGCCCCCTTAAGTCAAAAAAAAGTCAACAGTATATGTTGCTTAGGGAGAATAGTTTAACTCAATGCGCCCCCAACAAGCTTCGCGCCCGGGGACCAGAGCCAATTCGCCCCCCTCCCTTTAATCGTGCCCTGAAACGAAGAGACAATGAGGTATGAGAAATTCCTTTAGGCTGCAGCCTATTTCTTGAGCCTCAAAATCGCTCCGCGACTAACTATTCACATTCTGCCTCGTATAACTGTATAATTCTACACTAGACCATTATTTTGGATGCTTGAAAAATATTTCGAGTGTTAACTCACATATCGCTGCAATTTCAATCTTCGGATAAACAAGTCAGTGAACATTTTCGTCAGAAGCCGGAGTGCCCTCTTTTCCGAAGATCTTAACCAACGTCACTGACAATTGATAATATGTTAGAGGTAATTCTTTTGTGTTTACAAGGTATGACAGTTCTTCGGTAGTGTCAAAATGCCCATATGCAAATATATTTTAAAAAATGACGTAGCAGGATGAATCCTAGGTGATCTTAAAAGCGATCGTTGTGACCAATACCTGAAAAATAATACTAGTTTAACTGAATAAGCATCTATTGGCATTTATTGATAAGCAGGCGTTTAAATTAAAATACTGAATTATTCCAGCGTTATCAGAAGTTTTATTCATAGCTAGGTTGCCGGTAATCCCTATTTCTCGTTATGCCATATAGGATTATAAAAACATCTCGGTTTGGACCAAGGACCAAAAAAAAATAAACGCCATAAGTAATTTTCAAGAACAATTCGATTTTCCGAAACATTTTATCATGAAATTAATTATATTGTAGGCAGTATTTATATTAAGGGATCACTATTGAACATTTTAAGTATTCAATCTTTAAAATTTCACAAGCCAAAAACAAAACTATTTCCGTCAAGGTGCTTACAAGTTAGTAAGAATCGACACGAAATCCCTTCAAAATAATAAATTTCATTGTGAAATGTTTTCTCAAAATGTAATGTTCTTGAAAACGTTTCGTAGTAATTTAGACGAAATAATAAGATTAAGAGTAAAATCAGTTGATTGAATTAAATTGTGACCAAAGTTTAGTTAAAGAAAAAATTCAATATCTGAACTCTTTCATATCGTTTGTTTTCTCGCCGTTGGTCCAAACTAGGACTTTTTTAATCTATGTCATTTTAGTCTTAATTTTAATTGTGCTGAGAAATTGGCGTGTGTTATAACTCTTACCAAAATGAAATGTGCATAAATCTATTTAACAAGCTGTTGGTAAAATCATAATTCCAAATAGCTTATGTAAATTCCCTCTAAGAAAATTATGGACGCGTAGATTATGGCTAAAAAGTCACAACATAATCCTAACCAAGCGTAGCATAAAATTAACCATAACCGTATCCAAACCTACCCATGCCAGTTCTACCACACCATAAATCAAAGGTATGTTATCGATTGGGCGTGTTATCAAAACAGCATTGTCCAAAACGGCTTTTTCATAAACGCGTTTGCCATTAAATCCATTTCTAGTTTCAGCGCATTTTGATTACAGCGTTTATATCTTGAGCGTTGTTTCGTATTGTTGAAGGTATAAGTATTAGAGCTCGGCATTATCTATCCATTATCCACGTTATTTTATCCATAATCCAGAATCATCAACAGAAGTTGTATGTTAAATTGAATTATGTCCACAACATTTATCTATAAATAATCGATTATTCACTAATTTACGGATAACGGATAAAGAATTCCGAGCTCTAATTTGTATTGATTTCAGCTTAAGGTTTGAATTTTAATGGTTGTCAAACAATCAGTTTCGTGGTCTAGTGTGTTAATGCGTTTTAATGTTTGGTTGGGATGGGTTATTAGAACTCCTATAAACTACCTTCCACCTTATCCAAAATATCCTCCTATTAATTAGCTGCCACCTTTTCCAAAATATTCTGATATTGATTAGCTGCCACCTTTTCCAAAATATTCTGATATTGATTAGCTGCCACCTTTTCCAAAATATTCTCCCATTAATTAGCTGCCACCTTTTCCAAAATATTCTCCCATTAATTAGCTGCCACCTTTTCCAAAATATTCTGATATTGATTAGCTGCCACCTTTTCCAAAATATTCTGATATTGATTAGCTGCCACCTTTTCCAAAATATTCTGATATTGATTAGCTGCCACCTTTTCCAAAATATTCTCCTATTAATTAGCTGCCACCTTTTCCAAAATATTCTCCCATTAATTAGCTGCCACCTTTTCCAAAATATTCTCCCATCAATTAGCTGCCACCTTTTCCAAAATATTCTCCTATTAATTAGCTGCAACCTTTTCCAAAATATTCTCCTATTAATTGCCTACCACCTTTTCCAAAATATCCTCCTAATAATTAGCTGCTACCTTTTCCAAAATATTCTCCTAGTAATTAGCTGCCACCTTTTCCAAATTATTCTCCTATTAATTAGCTGCCACCTTTTCCAAAATATTTTTCTAATAATTAGCTGCCACCTTTTCCAAAATATACTCTTATTAATTTGCTGCCACCTTTTCCAAAATATACTCTTATTAATTTGCTGCCACCTTTTCCAAAATATATTCCGCGAACCAGTCCATAACCTGAGGATCACAAACGGTTATGAAACGCTGTAGTGCTAAAGCGCTGGTTGGGAAAATAGCGCTATATATTGAGAAACGCGGAAACAGCAACCGCGGTTTTGTTTCCACGCGGTTTTGCAAACCGCTGTTTTGGGCACCGCTTTATTCCAAAACGCTCAACTACCCGTGAACCAAATCAAATGGGTGTTAGGTTGCAGATTGATACCCTCCATGATCTACATTTATTATTGGTTATTAAATACAATCTGTTATGAAATATTGAACTCACAGTTTTAACAAAATCTAAAATTAACAATATAATTTCTTCCGAGCAATTTTTACGAAATTAAAATGGATAACATATTTCGTTACTCAACTCGATCTGTAAGTGTTCTACCAATCCAGGATAGTTATAAAAAAATTATAAAATAAATGTCATAGCTAGGGGTGTGCGGGTAGTGATTCTCTGGATAATAAATCTGGTTCAAGTTATCAACTATTTCATACTCAGTTATCGGGGTAATTTGCTTAGCCGGTTGACAGTTAGCAGTCGAATATCAAAAGTTACAAGAAATACTTATCGGGTAAAATGATTTTAATTGGCATCTATCGAGTAGGGAAAAATATCATCAATAATCGAAATATTCAACAAAACTACTGAATTTTTCAAACTTGTAGTTGGTTATTTCTCAGTTATTTTCGCTTCCTTTTAGTTTTTTTTTGGTTTAGTTTCTTAAAAATCAGTTTGAAATCTAGGGAACAAACATTATGGCAGATGCTATCGTCTAATCGGCTTAAAAAATCCTGATCTCAACACAGCATTTTGGTACTGTTATTAAATGGGTGAGCAAACTGTAGCCGCCCTCCAGGGTTCGACAAAACCCGGTTTTTCTTAAAAAAAAACCACCTCACCGGATTTTCCTGGATTTTGCGTTTGTCATCTTTACCAATTGAGTGCATTATTGAAATTGTCATTCAAAAGATTCAGCTTAATTATAAGGTTTTAAAAATGTCTAGTAAAAAATAAATAATATTATTAAATATTATTTTGAAGTTGAAACAATAAATATCTTAAACTATGTTAAAAGTGAAATTAATCTACCATTCAAATTCATCAAAATTGAAGATCTTTGCGATGTGTTTTAGTAAGTGGGTTTTTTATGGTGTTTAATACCCAATAAAACCCGTTAGTTTCTTTTGACTGTTTTTTTAATTCGAACCCTGTCGCGCTCCTTGGTAAAGTTTTAAAAATTTTATACTCTGTCCTCTGATTAGACTACTACCGAATGCTTATATTAGGTTAAATAAATTTAAACTAAACACATTATAGTTTTACACACTGAATATTAAATGCTGTTCGTAGTCTTTATGGAAAGAAATAACCTGGGAGGAGTACAGACCCCCGCCGCACTTAGTTCTACCTCCTTACATAACCCGACAACCAGTATGAACTTGAAACGGATAGAAGAACCTAACAGTTTTCTGCCTGCGCGGTTTCAAGTAATTGGAAAAGCCAATTTCAGGTATCGTAGTGGGTGTTCGATCTGCTCTCTGAACGGGTACTCGAATAGTTTCGCTTACCAGCACAACCGTAGTTCGAGCATTTTTTATGAAGCAGGATTATACAAAGATTTCTTCAACTTGGTATCTTTAAGAGGCCATAGACCCCATACAAATATCTGATTGACTGTAAAGGGAAACACCAAAAACTTTCTTAAACCACTAGCTCCTCCTACGTCGCGTCTTATTGGTGTTCGAAAGTGTAGGTCACCGTGGAGATCACGACTTTTTTAGCTGTCATATTTTGGTGATTGCCATGATTACCACTGGATTCTTCGTGAATTACGATGAATGTAGTGATTATTTCTATTTCAACTGATTACTATTTTTATTTTAGATTTTTGCATTCCTAGAATGATTTTGTGTGATTATTTCAAGAAATATGTGATTGCCGATGTGATTACCAGTAAATCATGTGATTATTTCTGATCTTCTCAAGAAATATGTGATTACCAGTAAAGCATGTGATTATTTCTGATTTTCTAAAGATTTCACGTGATTTTCTAGTGATTATTACCCACAAAAATTAATGTGATTACTGATGATTTTCTAAAAATTCTAGAAATAGAGTAATTGATTTCTGCCGTTTAGAACACCTTATTATTATTAGTATCGCAACCAACGGGCTGATCACTCTCAAATTACTCATACACCGATTACTAGTTGCATGTTATCCCTAAAAAATTCGAAGAATACCTTTAGTAAAGTTTAAAGTACTGTGTATATTCAAACTTACAAGACTGACTAGCCACCTGACCCCAATTCAGCATTCAAAGTTATTTTGACAATGCAACCGTAATGTTTTTTTATTATTAAAGATAAAAATTATGCTTAACCAGACAATCTAACAAATGTAAAAACTTGCAAAATTCAGGCTTGAGAAAATATAAGAATCCTACGTCTCTACACATCAGATCTTGTGGCAAATATCGTTTCTTGCCTTGGGTTTTTATGTAAACTTTCTTGATGAGATCAAGTATGACTAAGGCCATCTTTTTTTAGTTGATTGATTTATCAGGGTTTCAAACTTTAAGACGAAGTCCACCTCCTCCAATTAAACGGCTAAGTTTTTGTACACTGGGGTTTGGAGACAGAGCATTAAAACCAAATTCTCAACAAACTGTGTTTTAACAAGCCAAATACTAACCAAGAACTTCGTTTTCAATTCAATGAAAACGAAAAACTTCTCATTTTAATTCGTCATCTTTAAATTCTCTAACACCCTGAAAAGGTTTCAAAGTCCCTCTAGCAATGAAGGGAATCACTTCTACAAAAGAGTTTCTTGGTGTTTCTATCAGAGTTTGTTCAGTCCAATTTAAGATTAAACATTCTTTAAGTTCATTAGACCCTGGATTATCTTTATTATTAGTTAAAACAATATGTAACATTCAGGCTATGAAAAAAGCAACTTTTAACTTAACGCCAAAGTATGAAAGTATATAGAAATAAAAACAAAGTATACGTTGTCGAAACTTGCTCGCGCCGTGTAGTATGAGAAGCCCATCTTTATCCTAGAATATATATCCTGTATGATTACGTTCCCCACCGTGGTACAGGGAACGAGCCGTTAATAGGCTCATAATTTAGCAGATGCTAGATATAGTACCAAAAACTAGCGTTCGGATCGTCAGCATCACGTACTACTTTCTAAAAACCTATGTCGTCGAGAAGCTCTTCCCTGATTGGTAAGTTTTGAGTAAGGGGTTAAGCGGAGGGTAAATTGCGTCTCATTTTACATGCAGTCTACAGCCTAAAGCGGGGAATTGTTAATGAAGTGTACTTTTTATTTTTATATCTATATACTTTTGGTAAAATTCACGATTTCCCTCAGTTCATGTCTGGGGTCTTCATGACGTTTCCAATTCTTCGCCTGAGTATAAGTAATCTAAAGGAATGCAAAACTATTAAAGCATAGCGCGGCTCCTGTGGATCGGATCCACAGGAGCCGCGCTATGCAAGTTGACTTTACTTACGAACTCCAGTTTTGGCTTGGCAAAGCTAGAGGCATTTGTGGGCGGGATTTATACGTGCATGAATAAATCCCACCCACTAGGTTTTGCCAAGGCAAACACGGAGTTAAGGAGGAAAGTCCCCTTGTAGGGGAGCAGCGCTATGCTTTAAGTCGAATATTGTTTTCTTGAGTAAAATTGTTTAATTACAAAAGACATGGCTTTATCCCCATCTGAAAGACTGCTCTCCAAAATAGAACTATTGGTCATGTACCACTCACGAAGGAACGTGGACTTAGAGTTATGATGGCAAAAATCGTTTATGCTTTTATTCAAAAGCGCTTTCCGAAGTAATTCAAAATCTGATAACCTTGTTTTAATAGAAAAATATTTTGCTTATGACCTGCTTCAGTTTAAATACTCCATTTTCCAAAAACACTGTTTATTTCCCTAACAACTACATCCAACTCTACATTTTTCAAATTTTCAATTGTTCTTCTTTTAAAAACTTACTTTTAGTCTTTGTATCTGACGTTTTTCAGATTTAAAATTAAGAAACATCAAGGGCAAATCTAACTACTAAAATTAAAGAGTGTCGCATTGCATTTCCATTTCCACTTCCACCGTTCCACGAATCCACGGAATTTTCTTTTTGGGCTTAACCCTAGGTCTACTCGTTAAGACGACCCATTTTCTTTACATTCGAGTTCGGCGCGCATAGTTCGCGGGAGTAGTGGCGCAGGTTGCAAAACTCGTCTATGTCAAGTGGTACTTAAGATTATGCGTGACGTCAAGAGTGACGGTTTCTACACCTTCTCCCCTTTTATTGATGCACGAAGGCCCATAAAATGGACTCTTAAAATTCGCAAGTTGAAGAAAACTTTATATACCTGCATGAAGTAAAAGCGGTGTTGTTCCCATTCATAACAGTTTTTTTCTTTTAAAACTTTAGTATCACGATAAAATAAGGAAAACCAAAACATTTTGGAATGATAGACAAAACTTTTACATTCAGGATTACATTATGGATAAACTGACCAACAACAATAACATCAGGTACTGTTAATCTCTTCTAGTAAAATCACAGTTATAGTGAGTTAACCCTAGTAGCACAGTGGACTTTCGGTCGACGTAGTTGTTTCGAGGTCAAACCAAGACTTGACGAAAAAGCGTCTTTGGGATTTCCTTTAGACCGTTGAAATGTCCTAGCCATAAATGCTCCGACCCAACTGTTAAGTTTGCTGACAGTGATACCGACTTTGAAAAGTAACTGAGCAAACGCTTTTTTAAATATTCATCTTAAGTCGGCTTTTAAATTTTTAAAGGTGGTTTCATCGACTTACATAAGTTGGTTTCATCGACTATTAAAGATCGGTTACATCAAAGTTTAAAGCAAATGTCAGTTCCTGTTGCACCCGTAACATTCTGACTAATCTTTACCCACGAATTTTACTTTGCCAAAGGTTGGAGGCAATCAGAACTCGACCATGAGGGCTGAGCTGAAACTAGCCTTTGCTAATGTTAGAGGGCCAGTCAACTCCACCTCTCGATTATGTGGCAAAACTTTAAGCTAATCCAAAGCCGAGATTTCTTTAATTATCGACGAAACCGATCATTGAAATTCGATAAAACCGACGATTAAAGGTTCATTTTTGCGGCATTTAAAAGTCGGTTTAGTAAACTATTGAAACTCTGTTTCCTCGTTTGTTTGAATGTGTTATAAATCTTCTTACATCATGATGAAGGGCTGACTTACACGCTGTATAATGAGTCGCTTACCGATGAATCTGTCTTGTGGCCGGCTAGCTTTTTTGAGCGGTTTTACCGATCACTTAATGGTGGTCTTAGCAATCTTTTTATAGTAGGCTTACGAAAGAGACTTTTTATGGTGACTCAGAGTTGCTAGTTAGTTTTGAACCTACCAGCCAATACCATTCTTAAAACGACTTAAAACTCGCTAATTTTTAATTTATAAGTCTAACCATAGAAAAATAATTTTATTAGAAGGATTAAACTCCATGTACTATTATACAATTACAATGCATCTTAAACATTGGAAAATCTCTCCGGTTTATTTATTAACTCAATCGGTCAATGACATTCCAATATTCCTCATAGCCAACTTTAAATCGATGTTATAAAAGACACGATAATGTAGGATTGAAGTCATGAGGGCCGATATGATCATAAATCGAGATCTTAGCTATTCCAAATGGTCGGTAGGTAGTTGGAATTGGCTTTCGAAAAACCGCGTCTCAGATGGTAAGGAGTCTAAAAGTCCACAGGATCTTTGATATCATAGGTCTATTATGTAAGGGGACCTTATATGATAGACTTATGTTTATATGGTAAGCCCAGTTCTAAATGTACAATCATCCCGTTCCTATTGTTGGTCATCACCGCCGACATTAAACCAGTGTAAGTAGCTGGACTTGTATCAGAGTCGGAATATAGACGAAAGTGCCGCCCGACTTGAACATAAACCAACTAAACTACATAGAAAGGAAACAAAGCGAAGACCACTTTCTGTACATAAAGTGTTAAAATGTTTTGCTAATAATCACACAAAATAGGAAAATTTCTTCTTTTGCTGTCTTAGCCGCGTGGATATATCTAACGAACATGGTGTAATAAACATTTTTAATAGCCGATTTTTATGTAAGCTACTATGTTCCCATCTCACATGCATGTCACGGTTGTTATATCAAAATTGCGCAGTTTCTATATCTCTTTATTCCAAGGAGGAACTACGAGCAAAAGTCACGCAAACCACGTAAAGCGACTCGTTCATAGACGGAATTCAAAATTTGTATTCCTGACACTTTTATTTAAACTGTCGCCCAAGTCGCCTCAACCTATCCAATACAATCCAACTTAGAGCATATAACTTTACGGAGTTGACTAATTAATATAGTATTAATAAAAACTGCCTTTGTAGACAAAGCCACGAAATATAAGTAAACAAAATTGATTCGCTGAAGTTACAGATATTAAAATTTTCAGTATTGAAGGCATGACTATAAATTATCATTTACTTGAAGAAAAAACTTATCATCGCTGATCCCAAAATATAAATAAATGTATAGGACTAAAATTAACGAAAATATACCAATGTAAAAAAATATATGCCACTTAAAATAGATAACAGCTAAAAAACCTTTGCTGTTTAAAATCAAATAATGGAAATTTAAAAAAATATGGACACGTGACCAAAAGGGTATCGCGCCTCTTCCTAGTGGGCTCTCAGAGCTCAATCTCGACAATACTGCAACACGAGAAGTTCAATAAAAATTTATCTTGCTAAATTAAACTATTACCAGAAGAAAATAGGGGAAGTGGGTAGCTTGGGCAACTTCGCGAGGCGTCCCGTTTACGGATTTTTCGCGCCATTTCCCTCCACATGGGGGTGAAGAGAGATAGGATTTTTACGCGCATTAACACACGAGTGACGTGATTCTGTGGACAGTACGGTCCTACGCCTTCCAACTGACTAGAGGCGTCTGCTAGAGGCAGTGAGGCACTCAGGCAGAATGGCAGAACCTGGAATCGAGTGGTAAGTACTAAATTCATAACTTATCTTAAAATGTCTTTATTTTTAAATACAATGGTATTTCTAAGTTCCAGGGAAAAATTGACTTGTCCGAAGTTTTAAACTGTGATAGGGAAGAGTTCAAAGTAATAAAGTTGTATCCAAGTTGTTGTAGTTTGATTTTTAACATTGGGATTGGTTTGGGTAGATCTTACTTTTCCTTTCAACACAGCCTGAGTTTTCTTATCGGTAGTTTCCTTGTACGTTAAATCACACTGCGTACTCCTAACGACATTCATTTTATTAAATAACCGAATTTTCGTCCTTAATTAAACCAATATCCGCATTAACCCGTTGCCTGACGTAACCCTAACTCAAACTGAAGCACAGCAGAAATATAAGCAGACTACACAAGTTAGTTCCACAGTTCGCTACATGGTGGCGTTCGCAATGAAATCTGGTACTATTTTATGCTTCGCGCCGATTGGCCAGATTCAAATTTTAAGGGTGGTAGGGGAATCGACCATTGTAAGTGAGAATCACTGGACGACTTGTATGGCTCAAGGCTACGGCTACCCACTTCCCCTATTTTCTTCTGCTATTACCTGCCAATAAAGTTGCAAAGTTTCGAAAGCAATCCTTATTTTACCAAAATTACCAAAAAATATATATTAAGACTAGTCAATTTTTCAGTCGGTTAATAAGTTCGTTCAAACAATATTAGTTCTCTCAACAACCAAATTCAACGAAGCTATTCGCAACAGTTTTATCAAAGTACCATTTACTGAAAATATATTTTATGGAATTTGTGGATTATCTAATTTTATATGGTTGGTCAAGTGTACATTTTATAATCTATTGTCTCATTTAACAGTGATATGTATATATCTACTTTAAAATATATAGTGCAACGAAATAAGCTTAATTCTTCTCAATTCCAAGTATTTTAAACGATCAAAATAAGCTTAATTCTTCTCAATTCCAAGTATTTAAAACGATCAAAAACTAATATTTGTCGAAATTAGTATTTCTTTAAAAATCCCTGAAAAATCCTCTTTCATCATAGATCTAACACTGAGAGAAAAAGACGAGTGAAAATTAGGTTAATAAATGGTTTTTTCGTGTAAAACGAAGATAACTATTTTTTAAAATTAATTATCGTTTGTCTTTAAAATTGAAAATCTTAATATCTTTTACTTCAGCAAATCGATTTTGTATATTAATGTTTTACCTTTTCTATCCATTGTCTACATAGGCAGTTTTTATTAATATCTGTTTCTTCATTCTAAATTTATATTAGGCTAAGTATGTTGTGAAAACGACGTGTGTTTTAAACCTTACTGAAAAACAGATGTGCTAAATTATATTTAATAATAATATACCCCTAACCTTACATGAACTATCGCACCATAAAACCAAAGGGATCAGGAACCCGATCCTTACTCGTTGATGATCTACAGTGTGGACGAGATCAGACCAACACCTTCCATTGTGAACAACCCCCAAAAGATGACGTCACTGCACTAAATTATAGACCTCATTACAGGGTGGAATAAATACGTTTTTAAGTTCAGGTTTATTGTACGCAAATGAGAAGGTACCAATGCAATATTGGGGAATATGCGTGAATGAAACAAAATTTTGAGAATAACAGTCCTAGTATTAGTTTTTGAACTTAAGACCCAAATTATAAACTCTAATCTGTTTGGTAAACACCTCAACGAAAAGGATCAATGTGCCTACCAACGTAATCGAGGCACTCTTCAAGACAACTAACCATATATTGCAATACATTTGCAAGCACTAAACTCATGACGCAGAAAGTCAGAGTAAATGTCTCCAGTGGTGTTTTCATCGCAAAAGATGGGTCCAATAATTTGGTGTCCAAGAATGACAACCAAAAAATTTAACTTGCATCGCATTTGATTTTCATGGTGTAACCATTCGGAATAGACTTGGTTTTTTCTAAGACACATGACTAACTTCTGTAATACGAACTTAGCCGCTACACTAACGATCTTGAATAAAGGGACCTGCAATACCTCAACGTTGAGTATGCAGAGTGATTCAGAGATATATGCGTTCCTTGTGACAGTAGATTCTTGGAAAAAATTTCCTGAGCGGTTATGTTCTAAACCGAACTGTTACAGAGTTACAAGGCCTTAAACTCCGGGCCTATTTGGGTACTATTACTCCCTTCAGAGGTATTGTTCGTTAAGACATTCACGAACCGCACGGCTGTAGAGCGCGGGAACACCATCCTGCAGAATTCACATGCACTTATTCTCATTTAGTCTAAGTAACCTTACAATAAATAGCTGAAAACTTTACACATCTATAACGATAACCCTACATTAGTTAGAAATGGAATTAGGCTTAGAAATTTTTAGAAGTTAGTTTTAAAATTATTAACGTCATGAGCGTGACACTCTTCTACTTCTATAAATTCAAAATTTATACGTTGATCATTATTGTATCAGTTCACGAAATTGTTCGTATTTTACGCGAATTGAAATTCCATTCTCTGGTAGGATTTTACTTTACTTAACTAACTCAACCAACACTTGATTCTGACTAATTAGGCCACGGGGAGTTCGGAAAAAATAGTGAAAAAATTCTAAACCCGCCGCAAGTTGGTCAAAAATATTTTTGAAAATTTGAAAATTGCATGTACTTACCGCCATTAAGACCGCTACGCGCCTAAACGCATTCTGCCCTCGATCGTGCAAAACTACCCGGGGGGGGGGTAAATATAATAACAAGGACTCGCGACGGAAATCAGGGAGCACACACTGCGGAAATATAGCTATGAAATTTTAAACACCCGCTGAAACATTTACAATTCTCATACTAGGATAGAAAAATATTTGAAGCAAGCTCCAATTTTAAAAATAAACAACGATATTTTGCTAAATTGCGTAGATTATTTCGGAAGTAAATGAAGATAAACAATAATATTTTGGAAAAGGCGTAACATTATTTGGGAAGTAAATGAAGATAAACCACAATATTTTGGAAAAGGCGTAACATTATTTGGGAAGTAAATGAAGATAAACCACAATATTTTGGAAAAGGCGTAACATTATTTGGGAAGTAAATGAAGATAAACCACAATATTTTGGAAAAGGCGTAACATTATTTGGGAAGTAAATGAAGATAAACCACAATATTTTGGAAAAGGCGTAACATTATTTGGGAAGTAAATGAAGATAAACCACAATATTTTGGAAAAGGCGTAACATTATTTGGGAAGTAAATGAAGATAAACCACAATATTTTGGAAAAGGCGTAACATTATTTGGGAAGTAAATGAAGATAAACCACAATATTTTGGAAAAGGCGTAACATTATTTGGGAAGTAAATGAAGATAAACCACAATATTTTGGAAAAGGCGTAACATTATTTGGGAAGTAAATGAAGATAAACCAAATATTTTGGAAAAGGCGTAACATTATTTGGGAAGTAAATGAAGATAAACCACAATATTTTGGAAAAGGCGTAACATTATTTGGGAAGTAAATGAAGATAAACCACAATATTTTGGAAAAGGTGTAACATTATTTGGGAAATAAATGAAGATAAACAACAATATTTTGGAAAAGGCGTAACATTATTTGGGAAGTAAATGAAGATAAACCACAATATTTTGGAAAAGGCGTAACATTATTTGGGAAGTAAATGAAGATAAACCACAATATTTTGGAAAAGGCGTAACATTATTTGGGAATAAATGAAGATAACCCACAATATTTTGGAAAAGGCGTAACATTATTTGGGATGATAAATGGAGATAAACAACAATATTTTGGAAAAGGCGTAACATTATTTGGGAAGTAAATGAAGATAACCCACAATATTTTGGAAAAGGCGTAACAGAGAGTTAGGACGCCTGTATACCGAGCAAAGCTCGGTATACCGGCGTCAGTTGTGTGAGGGGGGGTTTCATTACTTCCCCCTTTTTGTCCCTCTCAACCTATTCCCCCTTTTTTATTGACAACAAAGGATGATTGTGTAGGCTTATAATAGTTTTGTAGGCTTTAGACCATTATATGAAGTAGCTGTATGAGTAGGTTTATAAGTTAAGACCATGATATAAAGTGCAAAGTTATTTATTTTCTTTAAAAGTATAGGTTTTAATATTAAAGATACATTTTCAATTTTCATTTTAAAATGTATTTGATTTATTCTAAAATAATTTCTTCTATCTTCGTAAGGAAGAAGATAAATTTTAATATTATTTTTAAATCTTACGCAAGGCATTAAGTTGTTCATTTATATACAAAGCGTTAAGTTGTTTTCTAACGTAGAGTTCTAGGACTAGTCTTTCGAGATCTTTAGTTTTAACTTTAAAGGTATGATCTAGTCTTTCGAGATCTTTAGTTTTAACTTTAAAGGTATGATAAAGTTCTTCGGTGTTTTCCATGGGTTTTTCTGGTGTTTCTTCCTCGGTTTTAATGTCGTTATTTATATTTTTGGTGTATGTTTCTGTTTCATCAAAACTGAAGGGTATATTTTTTGTCGGGCGTCCTCTAATAAAGTTGCATTTGGGGAAATGTTTTAAATGTTCTTCGTAGGGATTATCATCGGGTTTCCATGCTAATAATATTCCATCGCATTCGAAGCACTGTACTAGATCGTCGGTATGTAGGGAATAAAATCCCGCTCTGCTTAAAGTTTTTATATAGTTTCCGTCTTGAGGCCAGGAGTTAAAAGTACGATATCTTTGCAGCTCTGAGTTCATGATGAGGAATGAAAATGATTATGGGAATATCCGATTTATACCTCTGCCAAACATTCCCCCCCCCCTTTTTTACATCCCCTCTCACATTTCTACCCCCCACATTCCATAATATATGAAATAAAAGAAAACAGTATTAAAAAAGGTGACACATTTATTTTTTAAAAATACAAAAGAGATTGCAAAGAGTCTTTTTTAACAAGAGGATTAAATTATTCTTTACGGGCGCGTTTCAACATGTTTGTAACAATGATGTCATTTTTCAAACCATCTCGTCCAAACTGCTTCATGAATGATTTGTGGCTCTTTCTTTTTGTTCTCTGTATTATATAAGCAATACAATATAGTCCGCATGTCGAACTTGACAAGTTTTGTAGTCTTCTTTTGTTAAACGACCATTTTCTAGAATTTCTTTTAACAAATTCTTTAATCGAGGGGAGAAAGTTCCCTAAAGCCAATGAGTCAAAATAATAACCACGTCTCTTGCCATCAAAGTAGACGCTGACCCAGTGAGATCCGTCTTTGTAGTGATTGTCTAAATTTATTATAATGGACGAAGGAAACTTGTCAATTTCTTTGGGTAATAAATCACTTGGATAAACCCCCATGAAATGTGGTGTGAATCTTAGAAATCGTGTTATCTGTTCGGCATTCATTATATCTCTTAACAAACGATTGACACGTTTCTATTTTTATCTATTTGTAACAAAGCCTGGAATTCGGATAGTACGATGCAGCTTAGTGTAGTGGGCGTGGGTTTTTCAAAACCCAATTCTAATCTTAATTGTCCTTGCTTCGTAGGACTCCAATGATCGGAATGACTCGCGCTACCGTCAGGTGTCAGGTCTAAACAGTATATGGCGTAGCCCGAGGCAAAGTCATCCATAGAGATATTGTTCCCCTTGTCGTTGTAGTGACTGTTTGATCCCGAAAATAAAGTGTAATAGCTTCGGACAAATTGACTTTTACTGTAGTGGGGTTTTAAGGCTTTGGAGGGGTATTGTTCGGAATTGATGAATGCTGCTAGATGATTGACATTCCAATGTCCAAAGTCAAAGGGGTTACTATCTAAGGTTCCATTGTAAGAGGTGTGTTTTACAATAGCGATTGTAACCCGTGAAGGCTGGGTACCTAGGTAGATGTTTCCGATTGATGTGTTTAAGATATTTGGCGCAATTGTGAATATTTTAGTTTCCGTTCTAGTGTAACTATATTGGGCGGCTTTAATGCTTAAAGCTTGTTCGTGAGCAAATAGAATTTTAGGAGCTAATTGAAGCTTTAAGACGTATAATACGGCTTCAACGATTACGGGTTTATAACCATTGCCTGACGCGTTAAGTTTACCCATAAGACAAAAACTAGCTTTGCTTCTATGTAATTTTAATTTCATAGAAACGCCGTTTATCAGGTATCGGGGGATATTGAACATATCTACGTAAAGGCTGGAATACATTTCAATTTCCTCGGATAATGCTGCGAGTTTCTGGCGTTTAACAAAACCCATATTTTCTGTAAGCGAATCCATGCTTCCGCCTGTATCCTTGTAAAACAAGGAGGCACCCAAATGGGATTCTTTAGCTGCCGGACCGTATGACGTCAGGGCCGAAAGCAAAGCCGTGTACGCGTAGTTACTAGCAGCTGGTGTTGTTGCGCAATCTCCCAACTCCAAATCGACACGCTCAAATTGACTATGCTGAAAATTATTTACGGGTCCAACTGCGTCAGTAGCTGTTAAAGCAGTTCCATCTTCATTTACAATTTTAGTTCTGGTGTACAGCATTGTTAAGGCTGTATCCACGTATTCGCTACCGCTAGACGTTACTTCAAATTCAATAGGTTGGTCGCCTTTCAAAGATGTCAAAGGTTGATAAGGAACCCATTTGGAATTTTCGATGGCTGTTTGAAGGGGAGGGGGAGCGAAAATATCGAAACCCGTGCTGCAAGCTTCAGTCATTTTTAGGGAGAGAAAATATCACGAACCGTTTTGAATGAAAGTTTACGTTTATGTGATTTAAATTTGTTTGTGTTTTTTTGTTCTATAGATTTCTTTCTCTTTGGTGTTTTTTTCTTTTTAGCTAGTCTTTTCTTTTGTTTGGCAACCCCTCTACCGTATTGTTGTTGCACATCATCCAAAGTTTCGGTGAACCTTCTTTTAGCCGAAGTTTTCAGATCCTTTCCAGAGGCGACGTCGCTTATGATATTTGAAGATGTGCCCAGAAACTGTTTACCAAGGAACTTTGCCCCTTTAATTAAGAAAGGTGATACGTATCTTCCGAAAGATTTCAAGAACGAGCCAATGCCTTCCCCGTTTTGGCCATGACCTTGTTGTCCTTGTTTCCCGACGTAAAAAGTCAGACCTGATCCTGACTGCGCTTGTTGGGTATAATAATCCGTGTAAACACATCTTTTGTTATCTAACGCGTTGGACTTGCGCATCTTAAATGAACTTTACAGTGCAACAGTCCAAACTGAAATAAAGCCGGTTCACCCATGTGGTCCTTTATATGGATGCCAACCTCGCTAATATAATGTTTGGACAGAGGGACGTAATGGGGTGAGACAAACGTAAGACACGGTATCCCCGTGTTTCTTGTCTTCGATGGGTATAATACGTAAGAGGGGGGCGTGGGTGTTACCGACAATTTGTCCTTCGACCAGATCGCAATAAATATATAATTGAGATGGTACGTGGTAGTTTAACCTGGCTGGTCTATCGCTCAACCCTTGTATATTGAGAGGGTTTCTGTACCCCAAAATCGCAGCTAATGATTCGTGTGTCTTGAAGATAATTTTGGAATCTACAGTGGTATCGGTTTTTAGTTTTACATGCCCCGTCGTCTCGTTAATATGAAATAAAGAAGCGGTTTTTTCGCATACTTTGGAAGTATTGATAGTTTCCACAATGTGGTTAAGTGATTTGTAATGGCCGGCCGGTATATTATGTAGATGGTAGCTTTCGTAGCTGGTCAGTTTCCCATCTTTTCGTTGAACAAGGTCGGTTACGTCACATTCCTTGGGGTTTTTAAATTTTTTAGAGCTACTTTCTTCGATTAAATCTTCAAGTGTTTTTCTCTTACTCACCTTCCTCTTACTCGTTTTGTATATAACATTGTAGAAACTGCTTGTATATATTATTTCTACTAAAGAAATTTCCCATTGTCCTTGTAAATTAATAGGATCGGGTAGTTTAGTGATGTAACTACCCATAGTGTTATTAGGGTAGACATCCATACTAGCGTCGCTAGGTAGAGTTAAATAGAATTCAGATTTTCTCGACATTTTCGGCTGTTACCCAAGAGTTCTGTGATTTAGGTAAACCGATAAACGATACAAAATATTCTAATTTCCCTTTACGTTTACGTTTCTTGAGTATAGTGTCTATCTTAAACAGTTTGGGTTCCACTGTTCGAATGAGCTGATCAGAGTAAAACAACCCGGTTATATGCTTGTCGTCCAAATCTTTCAAACGATATAATACGGGTTTTCTGAAGTTCAAAATAGAGGAAATGACAAATACTTCCGTCGAGAAATTAGGTTCATAACCTTTAGAAAATGCCGGTTTAAGTTTGCTTATTCTTACGTAATCTCCGACACGAAATTTGACGTCATGTTTAGTAGGTTCATAACCTTTAGAAAATGCCGGTTTAAGTTTGCTTATTCTTACGTAATCTCCGACACGAAATTTGACGTCATTTTTAGTAGGCTTATTACTCATTTCCGGTTTGTAAATGTTTTTGTTCACTTCCAGAACGTTAGACGGGGAAACATTATCGGGTGCAATTTTTATTACGGAATGATAAGAGGCATTGTAGCCTTTAACTATGTCTGGCAAATGATCTATATATCTATGAGAATTGAAATGAGTCAACATTTTGAATATTCGATGTTTCAAAGTTTTAATTAAACGTTCTACAAAGGGACAGTGGAATTTTTCTGACGTCATAGAACCGTATTTGATTTTATTTTTCTTTAGAAGTTTTTGCGTTCTTGAATTAATAAATTCTTTACCTAAATCGGACCAGATGGCTTTAGGTTTGCTTTGTTCGATGATAACTTCGAGAGCTTTCGTAGCTTCGGTCGCGTGTTTTCTTTTCATTGGTACTACAAAAGCTTTTCGGGAGAAGCAGTCGATGCCTACCATAAGATATCTGTAGTCGTCATTGTATTTGGCGATTGACCCCAAATCAGCAAGATCTACTTCGACTCTATCCGAGATGTTAAAGACGGGGATTTTACGCCTTTTGAATTTATTTATAGCTGTTTTATGCAGTGTGTAAACGTCAGTGGTTTCTAGGAAAGATTTAACTTCGTTTCTCGAAATGTCAAGATGTCGGACTGCTTGGTACAAAGGGTTTAATCCAGTGAAGGCGGCTTTGTGTTTACTATTTAGATAACTGTCCTTTAAGGTTTCTTCTATTTGGAGCTGCGATAGACCTCCCATAACGTCTTATTATAAGGTTGTTTCTTCAAAATTAAAGGGCTCGTTTTATTGTCAAATGTTAATCTTTTCTTCGCTTTTAATTAAGTTGGTGGTCGAAGTTTATTCTTCTGAGGTACAGAGCTGGGTGACGTCTTTATAGACACAGGTGCTACTGATGGCGACGTTTTAACTGGTGACGGGACGATAAAGTTTTGCACAAAGGGTTGGAATTCCGTCCATCCCGTAGGGGGAATGTCGATGAGCGACGGGGGCACGCCTTTATTATTGAACAATGTAGGATGAATAGTAAAATATACTAGTTGCACTATATCGGAATCTGGGATCTTAAAGTTATTCACAAAAAGAGCCCCCGTGTCGTCCCAACGTACACTATGGGCGTTATCTGCCAAGTGATCAAAAATTTTTCTCGCAGCTCCCCTATATTTCAAGGGAAACATATTAACCCATTTGTCGTGTTTATTCGATGGGCGGGGTTTCGAGATGTTGTGGTATCGTTTCATGGCTTCTTCGTAAAAAACCCATTTGGTTCTTTCGTATAAAGAAGGATTAGAGATAATTAGTTTCATCTCTTTATCCAACTCTGATAACACTACATTGTTTTTTGAAATATCATTGTTTGTTCTTGTTATTAATTGATGGGGTGGTGGGTTAGGACTTTGTTCGTGTTGTTGCTGTTGTTCTAAAGGCACTAAAGTCATTTTATTAGCGTAAACTAATGTTTTGTTCATTTTGAGAGTAACCCGCCTAAAAGGCTCGAAATTACAGGAAAAAGGACGCTAAAAAACCACTTCCGGTTTGTTTAGATAAAATAGATCTTTTGTCCTTCCAATGGGTATTTTTACAGGCAATTTTTCGAATATGTTTCTTATGCTTACACAGTTTATTATATACGTCTGGTTTCAGATTGACGGCTCCTTGTAAGGCGTTGTGACAACACTCGCTAATTGAATCAATAATTTCTCGATTAGAATTATTAAGAATAGCTAGCCTTTGAGGTTTTTTTAATTGCCCCAAAGCGGCTATTAAATTGACATTTTTAGCGGCTAAACTTTTCTTTTTATACCCCGATGTTTTCTTGACCTTTCTCGGTGGTGACATCGTAAAGAATGATTAAATCTCGGAAATGTTGTTTAATTATATAGTTTTCTTCTTGGGAATATAGACGACTATTTGTTCTCCCGGTAAAATATTTGTTCTAAACCTTAAATCGGGATGGCATCTCTGGGTTAAATCGCAAAGTAAATACCCGTAAGGTTTTTCTGTCGCATCCAGATAACATTCTACAATACATTTAGAGTTGTTGGGTGCCAATTGTTTAGAGAGAGCCACTAATTGCATAAGATCTCTCACAGTTTTCATAAGAATCATGTAAGGGTGATGACAAATAATTTCCTATGGTGCGATTGCTTAGTAAATATTTCGGATAAAATATTATTTTTATTTTCTAACATGAGATCGTCTAAGACGATTAATATTGTTTGAGAGCCGTCATATACCGTGACGTCGGGTAAACCTTGACGCATAATTACACCCATTTCTTTCAATTCATCGTAGCAAGGCTGATATATACTATAATGCCAAACAACTAAATCGACTTTAGGTTCGAACATTTTATCCTTATTTTCTATTATTCGTTTACATAAAACTGTTATACCAGATCCCGAAGGACCGAAAATAATCAAATTTCCGGGAGTTGTGAATGGTATCATATTCAATACTCGAATGACACTAATTTATAATAGATATTCATATTTAAACGCGTATAATTAACACGGGGGCCCGCGTTGTTGCCATCCCCCACACCGGCTACTTTAGAAAAAAAGTAGAATTTTATAGAAAATACAAAAGATTTTAAGTTCAATTCATTTTATTGTAAACAAAAATTAATAAAAAAAAATAAGCAAGTATAAAATTAAAAATTGAGATAGAAAATTCATTCTATTTTTTAAATAAGTTATTTGACCCGAGATTACAGAAAATAAATTGTAATATAAAAATGGTTTTCAAGATTTTCTTCTTGTAATACGTTGTTAAATTTCATCACCACCTGGTACAACGTTATAAAATTGGTAAAGTAGCCAACCACGACGTCAAATTTTTCGTGCTGTCCATCTAAACAAGGTATACGATCGTGGTCACCGTATAAATTATCATAAATTTCGTTATAAAACTCAATAATAATATCGGCCATACGTGTAAATACAATTTGGTGATTACTGATCTTGATAAGATGCTCCTTAACGACGCTTGAAACTCGATTCAAGGCCGCTGTTTCCAGACTGTCCAAAACAATGGAATCGTCATTTAGTAAATCTTTAATGTGGCAAGTATTATGATAGGCAACGACAGTTGTTTTTTCATTTGCGTTATCGTTCAAAACGATTTCAAAGTTGTTGGTTTCGTGGGCGGCCGTCCAACCTCCTAATACGGGTAAACGAGGCATCAACTTCTCCCATGTACTTGTAGGAATGGCGAAACCTTTTACCGAGTGCTTCCGGCATAGACGAATCTCTGGATCAAGCGTGCCGTTCACGAACCCCGTTGTCAGGAACAACTCTCTAGAAATGTGGAATCGACCGTTGATTTTTCGTTCGTTAGTTACGCCAATCTTCCTCTTGCAACCTTCTTGATTTTCCATCTTACACGTTTAAGATCTTCTCGAATAATGATACTCTCCTCTGTCGAGTTCGAGGGTTTTTATACTAAATTTCCTACGTAGCTATCGCGAGATATCTATTGTCCTTGACTGTTCCATTGTTAGACTGTAAGCGTATTTTTATGTCAAAGTTCTGAAACCAGAGATTAAGGAATTCTAACATTCCCAAGATCAATAAGATAAATAGCACAATGAGTAGTTTTTGGGGGTTAACCTCCAAGATCCGACGAATTCTTGACAACCTTTGTGTACTTGACTCCATAACAGCTGATGAGTAAATAAATTGTACAATAGTAAACTTGACCTATTTATCTATTAATAGAGACATCTCTAACCTGTCAATATTTGATTGATTGAAGAAATACTTTCTTAACAATACATCTTCATGTACTGTCGTAAAAAACCCCGCTAATGGAATGACGCATCATCTCTATTGTTAAAATCCTTTTATTATCATTGACACCTCTTAAAATCAATCAGACGTCAATCTTATGTCACCAATTGTTGATTGACAAACAATTTTAGACGCGTTTAAACACGTCCGAAAGGTCGACGTACCTAACCCCTTTGGTCAATAAAAGCTTAGCTAACCCTCAACCCCCCTCCCCTGTCAATAAGCCTAGAGAAATTTAGTATAAAATAACGAGAGAGAACGACGGAATATCACACTCGAATTTTAGACCTTGTAACATCAAGATGGATCCCGAATAGCTTCGTTGGAATTTGGATGAACTAGCTGTAAACAGGCCTTTGCCACTACCTGTACTATACAAATTTTATTTCTTCTTATGTTCCTATTTACACATCAACCCTGCTAATATACCATCGATCTTACCCAGTTTTATTATGAATGGAGGTTTAAATATAATTCAAACTTTTCTGGATGTTATTGAGTACATGAAAACCGTCCCTAGAACACCGGAAGACTGCCATACAATAGACGAACTGAACCACCTAAGTAATTTAATTCCTAGACCCTTAAATGTTTCGTACACGGATCGCTTAGAAAGACGCAGACAGGAAATACATCGTAATATTATCGAGGAAGAAGCAGCTCTGATAGATGATTTCAATAACACCCAGTATGATATAGAGATGGCTGCGTATTTAGATCAAGAACATCAAAAAACCTGTGATGACCCTTTTGAGTACATGTCCTTGAACTTCTCAGATTACCAACCCAGTGAGCAAGACTCTGAAGAAGCTGAGGCTCTTTTCGACGAGGATGTCTATAACCAGTGGGGAGGAGGAGATTACCCCCCTTCGCCTATCGACGACCTCCCATCGTGCGAAATATTGGATCAAAGTGAGAAATTTTTAATCATTTTAATATGTACGGACGAGAAATAGTTCTTAACATCACCGACGATCCTATTGGAAGTATATATGTACCATTACGGACAATGTGTTACGCGAATACCGAGCTACAGATTACGTACAAATAACATTAAGAAGTCTAGGAATAGACTGTCGCTCAGAATTGGAATTATCCTTTAAAAGATTAGATCAAGTGGATCCCACCATTCTATTTGACCAACTTAGCGAGATGCTCTACGATGACGAGATAGATAAGTTGTTTATGGGGCCTATAAAAATGATTTTTAGTATCGCAAGACTACCTGAGGGTGAATGTCGACCATCAACACGTGGAATTAAGCCTTTTAATCTGTTCTGCCGTGATAGAAGAGGTATAACTCGCATAATTAATTCTGATAACATCTGTCTAGCCAGATCCCTCTGCGTAGCTATTGCTCATCGTAACTACATAGACGATACAACAGGAAACAAGACTCTAAAAACTCGATATGAGACTATATCGCGAATAGGTGCAAGGACTACACTACAGAAAGCTGAAGCTTTAAACCTGTGTCATAAGGCGGGCGTAGTCGTAAGCCAATGTGGTACGGCGGAGTCATTAGAAAAATTCAAGGTTTATTTGAATCAATACTCGATTTTTGTTTTTAGATTCGAAAACAGTATACCCATTTTAATACTCGGAGAGAACGACCCTACTGATGTTAGACCACGACTGTTTTTATTGAATGAAAATAACCATTACAACGTAATTACCAAATTAAGACCCCTTTTCAACCATGATAGTTTTTGCGAGAAATGTCTCATGCCTTATTGGCGAAGACAATCGCATAAATGTAACGACTTTTGTTTTCGTTGTATGAGATCCACTATCTGCCAAGGTCCAGAGAAAACCTGTGGGGATTGTTCACGAAAATTTCTAGGCAATGACTTATCAAAGCCATCAGGCTAACTCGGGAGATAAAAAACCTCTCTGCCAGCGACTCTATCATTGCAAAGAGTGTTTAAAAATTATCGATTTTTCACGAAGATCTGAGAAGCATACGTGTGGTGAGATTTATTGTCAGGTGTGTAAAAAATATCAACCTAGCAATCATTTGTGCTATATACAAGTTATTAAAGACAAGGCACCCACCATCACCGTTTCTAAAAAGCCCCGATCTAGTCAACCAAACCTTATGTACGTGTTTTTTGACGTAGAATTTTTGACAAAAATAAGTCAAGAAAAGTTAGGCGCCTATGAACATCAGGCAATTTTGTGTGTTAGCATAACCGTTTGCGAATATTGTATAGACGAGACATCCCTAGACTTTAGTTGCAGCATGTGCGGGCAATTCGGACCTCGTAAACAACATTTCTCGGGTGGTAATCCTATATCCGTATTTTTAGATTACCTAATGCAATTACACGCCGTTAAGAATGTAATCATACTGTCCCACTTTGGCAGTAATTATGATAATCAATTATTGATCAGGAAAATTATTAACAGGGACGAGAAATTTGTCCCATCTTTAAAAATCAATGGTACCCGCATTTTAGAAATGAAATTATTTAACTTATTATTTCTGGATTCCTATAATTTCATTCCTGTAGCCTTAGCAAAATTCCCAGCTACTTTCGGTATACCCAATGCTGCCAAGGGTTATATCCCCCATTTTTTATTTAACACCGTGAACCATCAATTCGATATTAACAGACAGCAAGAGACTAATTACGTTTTGGAAAACACTCTACCCCCTACCGAGGCTTACGGAAGCCAATATTTCACAAAGAAAAACTTGGATATTTTTTTAAAATGGCATAGCACCGAGGGTGCTAAAGGAAGGGGTTTCAACTTCATGAACGAACTTTATTACTATTGCGAGAATGATATCGTTTTACTATTCTTAGGATGTATAACATTTCGAACTCTTCTACTTAAAGTCACGGGGATTGATCCATTCAACTGTGGAGCAGTCACCCTTCCAGGTGTCTGTTCTTTTGTATTTCGCCGAAATTATCTAAAGCCCAATACTATAGGAATCATACCATCCAACTGCTATCGACTCAGTGAAAATCAATCAATAGGTGCTAAAGAATGGCTAGAATGGACCGCACACAAGAGAAATATACCGATACAATCGTCATTTAGAGGTAAAGAAACCCGAATCCAAAAAATCAAAGTTGATGGTTTTTGCGAAATTAGCAACGAAATCTTTGAGTACTGGGGATGTTTCTACCATGGATGTAAAAGGCATTTTCCTATAAATAGAAACAGGCCTTTGCATGGCGACCCTGCCCAGACTTTGAATATGCGTTATATTAGAAGTATGAACTTGTTAACAAAGTTAGAATCCCTTAGTTACAAAGTAAATGTAACATGGGAGTGTGACTGGGCAAAGGAAAAAGCCGATAAATCAGAAATTAACCAATTTTTGAAGCTTAATGATATTCGGCCTAAAATAGCAACCAGATTAAACCCTCGTGACGCGTTCTTTTGTGGACGTTGTTGCGCAACGAAACTATGCCATAAAACGTCGGGGTCTGAACGCATTCATTACGTTGACTTCACTAGTTTATACCCTTTCGTGAACAAAAACGCAAAGATACCTATTGGTCACCCTGACATAATATTGGATAACTTCCCAGACATATTTTCATTTGAGGGCTTCCTCAAGTGTGACGTACTACCGGCTCAAGATCTAATACATCCTGTTTTATCCGCTCGTATTAACGGGAAGCTAACCTTCCCTTTATGCTATACATGCTGCAAAACTCAATTCCAGGGCGACTGTGATCATGACCCAGAGCAAAGGGAATTACGTGGTACCTGGGTGGTTGATGAGCTACGGTATGCTGTCCAGAGGGGCTATAAGATAACCCGGATGTATGAGGCCTGGTCGTACAAGGTAACCCAGTACAACTCCGAAACAAAACAGGGTGGATTATTTAAAGACTATGTCAATGCATTTTTGGAATATAAAACATTGGCTAGTGGTTTCCCTGCCGATTGCGTTACTCAAGCAGATAAAGAAAATTATATTTAAAAATTCAAAGAGGTGGAGGGGGTAGATCTGGACATTGCAAAAATAGAGAAGAACGAAGGGTTGAGATGTCTTAGCAAACTTATGCTAAATTCTTTTTGGGGCAAACTGTATGAGTTAATACTAAACCCCGACATAGAGGTTAAAGGTCTACTAACTATTAATGATACAACAGTTCTAGAGAAATACGAATATATCCGCGAAAACGAGATCATTCATAAACACACGAATGTAGTTATTGCATGCTACACTACCACAATGGCACGCCTACATTTACTAAAACACCTTGAAATGGTCGGTGACCTTTGCCTCTACATGGATACGGACAGCCTAGTGTATCTCTCACCAGATGGTAGTCATTTGTTACCCACTGGTGACTATCTAGGGGAATTAAAGAACGAACTAGAACCGTACGGTCTTAACGCTTATATTTGCGAATGGGGAAGTGGAGGGCCAAAAAATTGCTCGGTATACAGGCGTCCTAACTCTCTCGTAACATTATTTGGGATGATAAAAATATATTTTGGAAAAGCGGTCACTTATTTGGAAAATTATATAAAATTTGCTTAAAATGTGGCACTTAGCGTTACCCGAGAAACACCACTTGGAGGTGGCCACACGTCGTTTCTCATGGGGAGTTTTGCTGGCAGGTCCCCTTGCCTACTGCCCAAAAAATCCAGAGGGGGAGTTTTGCTCGCAGGTCCCCTTGCCTACTGCCCAAAAAATCCAGAGGGGGAGTTTTGCTCGCAGGTCCCCTTGCCTACTGCCCAAAAAACCAGAGCGGGAGTTTTGCTGGCAGGTCCCCTTGCCTACTGCCCAAAAAATCCAGAGGGGGAGTTTTGCTGGCAGGTCCCCTTGCCTACTGCCCAAAAAATCCAGAGGGGGAGTTTTGCTGGCAGGTCCCCTTGCCTACTGCCCAAAAAATCCAGAGGGGGAGTTTTGCTGGCAGGTCCCCTTGCCTACTGCCCAAAAAATCCAGAGGGGGAGTTTTGCTGGCAGGTATCCTTGCCTACTGCCCAAAAACTAAAAAAAACACCAACTCATTCACCGTTGAAATCAACGGTGTTGTCTTCGTTTTGCCCACCAATAAGGAATGCCGGCTGTGTTTCAGAATTTAGAGTGGCCAGTTCTTCCTCCGACACACCAACTTCAATAAGCTCAAGGCCTTTTTTCCCTGGACCAGGATACCAAGCTTTGACGTCCTCCAAGAAGCGACTAAAGTTCGTTCCAGGAGGAAGCCAATCACCATCCTGCTCTTTGAAAAAGAGACACCTGTACCAGTAAGAGGCCATATAACCATTTAACGCCCTGTCGGTTCTGTAAGATTTAATAGTATCCTTTACGTGCCTATTCCGGTTTTCTACGTTATTGGTATGAGCTCGTGAATCTTCAGAGTTCACGAACTCATACTTATGGAGCACCGTTAAGTGTTCTTGAAACCCCATCAATGTACAGTTCATATACATTGGCGCTCCGTCAGACACAATTGGAGATCCGGGGGCTATATATCTAGCCATCTGGCTGCACAAAACGGCACGGGACTTATTTTTAACCCTCATAAAGAGACCATCTTTTGTGTCTCTGCAATAAATCCCAAAAATGCATATTGTTTCCCCGGCCAACTCCGCCCCTCGATGGTATTTGCGGGTGTGAAGGTATGTTTCGTCCACCTCCACAAACAGTCCTGGTCCTCCAATCTGGACTTTGTCGGCCCTGTTCGATATAATAATTTCAGTCACTTCGCAGCACATGGAATAGTAATCTACGACTGTTCGCGAGGAACATTCACTATGGGTTATAGCGTCGGTGACGCTCATTTTACACACCCAAAGGAAAACGAGAAAAAGATTGTCGGTAACCGACAAGTTTTGATTATAAAACCAGGTGTTTTTGGAGGGGACGAAAGCCTTGACACACTCGGACGCTAAATACTCGGGAACTTTTCTTCGCCGCACTTAAAGCCTATCGCTTGTTTGCTCGAGATTGCCCAGCAGAACATCGGATTATGTATCCAAACCGCATTTGGGCGTTGAACACCCCCACAAGAAATTCATTGATATTGCCATCGTTGGACTTATTCCCGCAGGAACAAGCTATCTTTCTTTCATTGAAAGAATTAAGGCTTGGAACCAAGTCCAGAGAAACAACCAAAGTTTTAGCATCCCTTTCAGATTTAGCCTTCAACTCCTCGTTCATGGATGGAAAAAAAACCACCCCAATTTTTTAATGAAATACTGTGGAAAAACTGTTCCACACTTTCAAAATTAGGGTTTTCAAAAGTTGGAGTTTTCATCTTTGAAAATATGCACAGCCCTAAAAACCAATTAATTGTTTATAGTTATATTGCTTCCTAGTTCCCACCAAAAATGTTTCTCCTAAAAAAGTTATTCCTCCCACCAAAAATGTTTCTCCTAAAAGCGTTATACCTCCCACCAAAAATGTTTCTCCTAAAAGCGTTATACCTCCCACCAAGAACGTTTCTCCTAAAAAAAGTTATTCCTCCCAACAAAATATTTGCGCTAAAATGAGTTTAAACCTTCGCCTTAACTCGCTCAGACGCGTCTGACAAGAAAAAAAGGGCCTCAGTTCGCGCGAAGAAGGATCGCCCGTTACGGTTGTCATGGTAACGGGGCGATTTTTCTTCGTTACCATGGCAACGGCTCGCGCAAACTGGGGCCTTTTTTTCTTGTCAGACGCGTCTGAGCGAGCTAAGGCGAAGATTAAATAAAAATTCTTTTAGGAAAACACTTTGGTGGGAACATTCATTTTTTTGTGGGAAGAGTTAATTATTGAAATAAAATCGTAATTTATGGCTTTCAAAAGCAATCGCGTTGCAGCTATGAGAAGGTTGCGAAATGGAAAGGACGTAACAGATTTCAACAGAGTTCCTGAACATATTGTGTGTGCTTTTTTTGACGAATGTACGTATTTAAAAAGAATGCAAGTTGTAGCATTCTGCATATTGAATGGTATATCAGAGTACAATTTTTGGCGAATCATTCGTTGGAAAGATTGCTCAAGGCAGGACGAACGTAATGTTGCAGATCTTTTCATTTACATGAAAAAACGGGAAAATCTTGGTAGATTTTATTCCTACAATATTCATTCAGGGCTTATTGAATATTTAGATGGGGCCATTAGATATTTTGGCTCTCGAATTGAGTCGCCTTAATTAAGTTAAATTATTTAGTTTTGGATTGGTATCTTTCATTCTTTAGTACTGCCTTTTTTAAGAGATATGCTGGAATTACAGTAAATATAAACGGCAGTAGGCAAGGGGACCTGCCTAAACAAAACTCCCCATGAGAAACGACGTGTGGCCACCTCCATGTGGTGTTTCTCGGGTAACGCTAAGTGCCACATTTTAAGCAAATTTTATATAATTTTCCAAATAAGTGACAGCCTTTCCAAAATATATTGTTTATCATCCCAAATAATGTTACGCCTTTTCCAAAATATTGTGGGTTATCTTCATTTACTTCCCAAATAATGTTACGCCTTTTCCAAAATATTGTTGTTTATCTTCATTTATCATCCCAAATAATGTTACGCCTTTTCCAAAATATTGTGGTTTATCTTCATTTACTTCCCAAATAATGTTACGCCTTTTCCAAAATATTGTTGTTTATCTTCATTTATTTCCCAAATAATGTTACGACTCTTCAAAAATATTGTGGGTTATCTTCATTTACTTCCCAAATAATGTTACGCCTTTTCCAAAATATTATTGTTTATCTTCATTTACTTCCGAAATAATCTACGCAATTTATCAAAATATTATTGTTTATCTTCATTTACTTCCGAAATAATCTACGCAATTTAGAAAAATATCGTTGATTATTTTTAAAATTGGAGCTTTCTTCAAATATTTTTCTATTCTATCCTAGTATGAGAATTGTAAATGTTTCAGCGGGTGTTTAAAATTTCATAGCTATATTTCCGCAGTGTGTGCTCCCTGATTTCCGTCGCGACTCGCGAGTCCTTGTTATTATATATACCCCCCCGGGTAGTTTTTCAAGATCGAGGGCAGAATGCATTTAGGCGCGTGGTGGTCTTAATGGCGGTAAGTACATGCAATTTTCAAATTTTCAAAAAATTTTTGGACCAACTTGCGGCGGGTTTAGAATTTTTTCTCTATTTTTTCCGAACTCCCCGTGGTCTAATTAATCAGAATCAAGTGTGAGGTTGGGTTAGTTAAGTAAAGTAAAATCCTACCCATTCTCTTCTAAAACAGTAAAATAAGTTAACTTGTTTTTCAACCAGCACGAAAATATGATGAAATAGCTTTGCAGTTGGACGTGAAACGTCAGATTTTTTTACATTGTCGGCCAGCGTTATAACGTTTTCACTTTGCGAAGTTGTTGAAAATAAGATAATGTTCCGAGCGAGGATCAGCTGGCTGACCTACTGACCAAGCCGTAATCAAAGGAAGTTTTCGAGCGTTTTAGATGGAAGCTAAACTTACGTTACCATTCTGAAGTCAACATTAAGGGCGAGTGTTGAAAATAAGATAATGTAGACTTATGGTAGAACAAAATATGTTTTATTTGTTTATCGTTATCTTAAGATGTTTTTCAA
This sequence comes from Phalangium opilio, assembly GCA_019434445.1. Classification (NCBI taxonomy): domain Eukaryota; kingdom Metazoa; phylum Arthropoda; class Arachnida; order Opiliones; family Phalangiidae; genus Phalangium; species Phalangium opilio. Next base: position 498,735 of record JAEQBA010000096.1, on the reverse strand, counting down.
TATATCAAACTGTTAGTTATGTTTAAAAACTTTGTATATATACCCTAGAAAATTTCTAAAACACTTACTTCTCGTTCAGACGTTATAATGTTCAATTAAGAAATCAGTTACCACTTTCTATACCTCGTCTTTATTTGGATGCTTTGCTAACTAATACGGAGTCCGTAAGAGCTATGTTACACTCAAAGCCGCATCTACCTCAAAACTCTGGACGGAAGCAGTGAATACGACAACCTACATCCTGAATCGTACGGCGCCAACACGAGTCGCCGGGAAGACCCCATACGATTTATGGAGTGGGAAGCCTTTGCCGTCCATAAAGCATCTAAAGGTCTTTGGAACTGATTGCTACGTTCATATTCCGAAGGTGAAACGAAAGAAGCTTGCAAAGAAAGCGTATAAAGGTTATCTCGATGTCACGACGGCGTTCTTCTATGGAGATCTGGAGGAAGAAATTTATATGCGACAACCCGAGGGCTTTGATGACGGAAGCGGTCAAGTCTGGAGATTGCGAAAGAGTCTCTATGGTCTAAAACAGTCCCCGCGGTGTTGGAATGAGAAAATCGACAAGAGTCTCCGAGACTATAGGTTCACACAACTAGACGGAGATCACTGCTTATATGTTCTGTCCACCAAGGATAGATTCCTGATCCTTATCTTGTACGTGGATAACGGATTGATTGCCGGGAAGACCGACGTTGAAGTAGAGGCATTCCTTAAGTTCTTTGGAGTCAAGTTCGAGGTTACAATAAGTCAACCAACAATCTATCTCGGTTTGAAGATAGAATATACGATGGATGGAGGGATTTTTCTCAATCAGACTGCCTACATCAAAAAGATATTAGATCGTTTCAGTATGTCTGATTGTAAACCAATGACGACGCCTGCTTGCAAGCCTGACCTTAGTGAAGACGGACAAAAAGCATTCGACTCAACAATCTATGCCTCAGCCGTTGGTAGTCTTCGATACGCAGCTATCGGAACTCGACCAGATATCGAACTGCGGTGAATCGCACATCGCAAGCAATGTCAAACCCAACCATTTCTGACTGGACAGCTGTCAAACGAATATTTCGATATTTAAAAGGAACTAGCTCGCTGGGATTGTTGTTTGAGGTGAATGACAATGAAATTATTACACCATAAAGTGACGCTGACTACGGAAGTTGCGAAAGGACCAAACGTTCGACATCTGGAATTGTTTCTTTGATGGGGTCTACACCTGTAACTTGGGCCAACTGACGACAGCTATCTGTATCGCTCTCCACTACAGAATCGGAGTTAGTGGCAGCTACTGAAGCCGCAAAGGACGATGTCTGTATCGAGGCAATTAAAGCAGCTGTTGGTATCCTCGAGAAGAACCAGGTTCCCGTTCATCGTATCGACAACGCTGGGACACTCAAATTGATTCGAAATCCGGAGTTCCACCTCAGAACCAAGCATATCAGCATCCGGCAATATTACATTCGAGAACTGGTAAACAAGCCACAGGCTTAGTGTGGATATCCCTTCATAGACAAAAGCTTAGATAAATAAAAATATAAAGGGACACTCGAAGTGGCGAACGTTCCGAGCGAGGATCAGCTGGCTGACGTACTGACCAAGCCGTTATCAAAGGAAGTTTTCGAGACTATTCTGAAGTCAACATTAAGGGCGAGTGTTGAAAATAAGATAATGTAGAATTATGGTAGAACAAAATATGTTTTATTTGTTTATCGTTATCTTAAGATATTTTTCAATATATCAAACTGTTAGTTATGTTTTAAAACTTTGTATATATACCATAGCAAATTTCTAAAACACTTACTTCTCGTTCAGACGTTATAATGTTCAATTAATAAATCAGTTACCACTTTCTACACCTCGTCTTTATTTGGATGCTTTGCTAAGGGTAGCATAACTCTAACATTAGTTTCCGCAAATAATAGAACCAAGGCTTATGAGATAAACTGAATACTGCACTAATTACGGCCCATCTATTGTCTTTCCTTTTTGGTCATTGTAATCTTTGTGTCCCATAACATAAATAAATAGATTGTTGCTAACATCTTAAATAAACCTTTCAGCATTGAACTTAGGCATTCTCAGTAATTTGTAGTAGTTACTGACTCGATTACGAACGAAATAAACAAAAACATGGCGGACGGCCTCTTCCAAACACGCGTGGTCGAAAATGACGTCACGACTCTAGCTTATTGCAGATTGGCTCGCGTAAAGCGTTAACGTTGAACGCGGCCCAAAAAATAGAAAGCTAATATCGCCACACTCAACGTAATTTCTGTCCAGCGTAAATATTTTTTTTTCGTTTGTCGCTTGACGTCGGGCGAAAAGTCGTGATTTACGCCAAGTGAAAACCATGCTTCAAACTGAAACTTGGAAAAGGCAAACCGTAAAGAGTTAAATAGAACACAAATTATTATTAGAAGTCACTTAGGTTAACACAATAAATTTTTTTTTAAATTTTAGACGTTTAATTAAACGCGACACGACAAGTTTTTTCTTTATACAGAGGCATCATCTTGTCTGGTTTTGGTTGGTCACCCCCCCCCTGTCGTCGAATTATTAGGATCACTCCCGTACGAAAGTTCAGTTAGGTAGCTAGCAAGGGAATTATCTGATTTAAATATGTTTTTGTTTACGTTTTTTATTGATGTGAAGGGATTCTCTCAGGCTTAATTTTAGAAATTTGTCAACTATTTTAATTGATTTAGCGTTATCAGAAAGGATTTCGTGGCCATTGTTGTCATTAATGTTCTTAGCTAGCGCTAAGGGATTCTCTCAGGCTTAATTTTAGAAATTTCTCAACTATTTTAATTGATTTAGCGTTATCAGAAAGGATTTCGTGGCCATTGTTGTCATTAATGTTCTTAGCTAGCGCAGAGGAAAAAGGGTTTTTATTCCTAATGTCATCCTTGTGTTCATTGAATCTGAATCGTAAGTTACGTATTGATTGTCCGGCCTAGGATTTACCACAGGAAGAGCTGATTTCATAAACACCATGTTTGTCTATTAAATTGGTTTTTTCCTTGAGAGATCCGAACATTGATTGTATTTTGTTTATACGGTTAAAATACTGGTTTAATTTTATTGTTACTAAAATGATTTACCAATAACCTCGCTAAGGCTACCAACAAAAGGAAGAACTACAAGTTCTAATCTTTTGGGGTAAATGTAACGATATTTACTGATATTGGTAAAAAGTCCCCTATTTTATTATTGATGAAAACAAACCATAATGGTTTAAAGATAGTTGAATAGCTATTCAACACCCTTTACAATTTCAATTGCTGGATTTCCCTAAAGCTGGGTACCCTCGCGTAGATGCGACCCGTAACGAATTCTTAAGAAGATTTCAAATGAGGAGTGTTGGCCCCGTACAATAAGGTTGACCCGAAACGACCTAAAGGTAAATAACCTCGGGTCAAGGGTTCGTTTCTTTTTAAATAGAGTATCAGAGAACATCTTGGAAAAAGAAAGGGTTGAGGAGATCGAGACCAGGACTAGTCCGAAGCGGACGCGCGCTTAGTGCTTACAACTTGGCGCTCGCTAAGTTTAAATAAGAGATGGCAAACCTCTGCCCATGAAAAATAAACTCTACCTAAAACTCGACCCAAAGACTAAGGGATAACCCTCGTGCGGAAAAACAAAAGTTAATCCCGACTAACATGCGCCTGTTGATAACCGTTTGAAACAAAGGAATATGTGCGCGCCTTCCTCAGCAACGTTCCGTTCCCGTACATCGTGGACCAGGTCGCTAAGATAAGTGAAAACGTTACGAACTTAAATTATAAGGGTGTCCAGCCAAATACCCCTTAGTATTAAGCTATTTCATTAGCCTGTTATTAATTACTGTTTCATGTTACTATGTGTTTACCTTTAATAATTAGCTCTATTATGAATTCGGATTAAATTTAATGATTACTTTTAGACTCATGTCGGCCCGTTGTTTTATTTATTAATTTACCCAATGATGACACGTAACTTATTAATTTCCCCTAGACAACTTACCATAGCTTTATTTAATATCCCCCTATCATGATAAAAAGTGTCTCATAAAGCTAATTCTATTACAATAGTTGACAACTTTCTAAAATAAACCTGAGAGAATCCCTTCATATCAATAAAAAACGTAAACAAAAAACATGTTTAAATCGAGATAATGGCCCAGCTAGCTACCAACCAAACCAGACCTTTGCATAAATTCGAAACTAGTCGTGTCTCGTTTCATTAAACGTGTAAAATTTTAAATAAGTTTTCCAGTGTGTTAACCTAAGTGGCTTTTTTATCCATTATATTCTATCATTACTCACAAGTGCTTTCAATTTTAATTATAGAGTTAATTGATAATTTATAATAGCTCCGAAACTTAACTTCACTGTAGTTTTTAAGTTAATGAATGGTGTAGGCCACCAAAAACCTCGTGCTCTTTTCCAAGAAATTTAACGAAAATGTGTGATATTTTTCGTTAAATATTACTGGTGGGTGTCAAGCCTACCGCCCCAGTAGAATAACGAATCCCCGAAATATCCGTCTAAACGTGTTGAAAAAAGATAAAAAACCTAGTCATAAAGGGCTAAAAATAGTAAATTCAAAAGGGTTTAAAAACCCTAACAATTCGTCTATTCAAATCAAAACGAAAATATTGTATAGAAGAGGCGTGAACGCCTGACCCGATCTTTCATTTCTGTGGAACCATAAAATCAGGTGTGTATGGTGACGGGTCAAGAACCGAAAAGACGTCACATCTTAGCTTTGAAAAACCCTCCCTCTCGAAAGCGTAGTCCTGTACGTGAAGTGACCTATTCTTTAGTAAACAAGTTCATGAACTTTATGTATATATGGCCTACGCGCCCCTTTGTAACAACACAAAACTTATGGATTTAAAACAGCAAGGAGCTCTGCTCCAGTAAAATAAAACTTTGGAAACTTTGTATTTTGAATTTTGATAAACCTTAGAACTTTAAGAAGCAAATAAAAGCTTAACTTTAGACTTAGAAAACTTAGACCAGAAACTAAGTCTGGTAAATTCTCGCGCAATCAAAAAAACATTTAGCGCGATTGGGATTTTTCAGTCGGGCCCGATTGCGAACCTTACCGCCCAGCTCTCCCAGCTGTACGACAACGTCGCTTTAAAACCTTTACATTTTCTTCGCAATAAAACTTTCACACACAAGCTAATATAATAACTAAGTCGTAACGAAGTTGTTGACTAAGGTGGGATGGCGTAGCCGTTGGCTCATTCGCTTCGTACCCCTCTTGCCCGCTTTCTTCAAATTTTAGGGTATATATACGATTCGTTTCCATTATTATAATAGATAAAAACGAATTCGCGTGAACCGATGGTGGAAGCCCTGCCATTGGGAGGCTAGACGTTTCTCGTAACCCTAGCCGCTCGCCGCGTACATCTTAAGCCTAACGACGATGATGGAGTAGAAGCCAATGTTACAGATTGGTGTCTATGTGGTATAGACGAAAGACCAGTAGATGGTGGTGTTAGAAGCCAATGTTGCAGATTGGTGTCTATGTGGTATAGACGAAGAACAGAAGATGGTGGTGCTTGGAAGCCAGCAAGTACAAACTAGTGTCCATGTGGAGTGGACCAGAACCAAAACTGGTGGTGTGGGAACTCAAGTAGAATAGCCAGCGGAGACGAACACAATTTTCCAAATTTCCGTGAACTGTCGATGCAGTCCGGAAATTGGGAACACGTTTGCTCCGATATGCAAACTGCGAACGCGGTCACGTGGGGTGTGACAGACAGACACACACACAGACAGACACACCCACACGTCCAGTGAAATACCTCTCCGTGACGTCATCGTCACTCGGAGAGGTAAAAATTATAAAGTTATAGTTCAAATACTAGTCTCTTACTAGTTCCGACATAACAACTGGTGGAGGCGTCGGGCCATGGCCAACTTTGATACCTTCTTTCGGCGGTAGGAGGCCTGCCAGCTTTAGCCGAGCCCCATGTTAAAAACGACTAGCAAAATCGACCCTAGTTCCAGCTTTCGCCGTTAGGCGTGCTACCAACCCAGTTATCCTCCTAATGCTTTTTCTAAGGGAAAATATTTCGGAAGTGGACTCGGTTTCAGAGCATTTTTAATATATTTACCGATTATTTTCATAGCCGAATTTTAAACGAGAATTTTAAACGAGAAGTCAAGTAAGTTCAAGTTTACATTTTGAGACCAATAATATAATTTTCCGTCAGTTTTTTTGCGAATAATAGTTGCTTTTAAGGTGGTGAAATGCGCCACCTAGAATTAAGCCTTTGTCTGTCAAGAGTGGCATGCATAATGCATTTACCATATTCTCTGTCGTTGACATTTACTCTGAAAAAGGAAAAGAACTTCAAGGAAGTTTAGAGAATAATAATAGAAATATGCCTACAATTTAAATTTTATTACACTGTAAAAAAAGCGTGCTTTTGGCATTCAAAGCTGATAGTGACCATTCAATTTTGAACAAGCCTCTATTGACGCGTTCACATTTAACCAGATACATTCAATTTTGAACAAGGGGTGTTTTAGGCGTTCAAAACCAGTCATGAGCATTTATTTTTGATCACACTGCCGTCATGTCGATCAAAACTTAACTCAACCATTCATTTTTGAACAACTAATACATAACCATTCAAAAATGAATCTTTATCCCATTCAATTTCAATTTTGAATAACCGCCTTGGGCTAATGAAGCGTTCAGATACGGTTGTTTTGGCTTTCTAATGGATTGTATTAGTATTAGTATTAAGACGAGTGCATTGTGGGCGTTCAAACAAATGCTATATGGGCATTCAATCGAGTGCGATATGGGCGTTCAAACGAGAGCGATATTGGCGTTTACACGAGAACGAAATTGTTCAATCGCAGAAGGTGTGTCAAACAAAATTAATTCTGCCCTAAAATTACTTGATTCCGTTGCTGTAAATTTGTACCATAAACAAAGCTTTCATTAAAAATACAATAACTTCTCAACAGTTTACTATAACTTGCTTATTTACCTTGAATTAAATATATATTTGCCTGTATAAACATCATTATACAATGATATCAAAGGAAATGTTACGGATTATTGCGTATTTCCCTTTCCCTTATATTTACATAGGCCTTCAAATAGTTTGATTATATAACTTATTGCTACAACGTTATAATCGGAAAGAACTTGATAATGAACGCTTTCCTTAAGTGCAGACTTTCTTCATACAACTGAATTATTATTTAACACAACGATTATAGTTTATGTGCTTCAAATTCACCCGACCTCAGATGATGTACAAGCTTTAAACACATTAGATTTCTTCCTTATCAGTGTGTTTACTATATTTAATATAGTATGCCCTACCATAAGGCATTCAGCGATGAAATTTGAAGTCAAATTTCTCTATTCAACGCTGTAACTGTCAAATTTCAATGCTTCATCAAACGCTTGTCCACCATGTATTATTAAATGGTGAACTGCTTAATTTTAAACGTAAGCAATTGAATATGAACGCTTGATCAAACTCTCCGATGTTGCTCAATAATGAATGCATAAAGATACAATATTAAACGTTTAATTTTCCAATTTAATTTGAGCCGTTTCGTGCTTAACCGTTCTCTATTCCTACCTCTTAAATTCAATCTATCTCTGTTGAGGCTTAATTATAAAGCCGACCGCAACCAAAGCATGGGCAAAAGCGTATTTCACAACGGACGTTCAAAACTACCGATGGAAAAGCCTACAAATTAAATGAATGCCGGAAACAATGATCACCACTGAAAATAACCGCAAAAAGCCTAAAACGAACCCGAACGGTAAACACTTGAAGTTGGTTTCTCTGCGCTGCAGGTCTGCTACTCCTTTCATTTATTTTCTATGGCAAAAATACTAACTTTGGGAGGTATTGGGATATTAGGCCATTTTGTGTTATAAGTCTTTCATTGTGAAGGAAAGAACGACCCTGTTTAAAGAAACTTTGAATAACTATTAATATCATTATTGATAACTAGTTAAAAGTTGAAAAATATATATAAAATTTGGACGAAAATATTCAAATAACAAGACTTCCTTCGAGTTTCAAATTGAAGACTGCTCGTGTGCTTTATTTTATACAAACAAGACAGTCACTTTCAGCTTGAAGTTATCTCATCCGCTTCACACCCGGAATGCCCCGGGTTCGAGCCCAGGTGGTTGTAGAGTAGTTCTTTTATGCTCGTTATTTGCAATTCAGAACTAAATTAGCTAAAAGAGAGTTCAATATCGTGTATCATGGCGCTGTTTGTAGCGCCACTTTATGCCGGTGTCTGAAAGATCAATCTTCGAGGGTGGTCAGTATCCAATGTGGGATCATTATATGATGCAGTCGTGTCCAATGAAGTTCGTGCTTAGATAGTGAAGTTTTTTTTACAGTTAGTATTTACCTCAAATAAGATGTCCACTTATGTATGTAGCTGTTGTGTAGTGGTTATCTAGTCCTCTTCACAGCAGCAAGGCCCGGGTTCGAGACTACGTGGATGCGGAGTAGTTCTTTTATGCTCGTTATTTGCAATTCAGAACTAAATTAGATAAATGATTCGGGATCCATCCGATGTGCGTTCTAGTGGTCCTGATGAGGGGGAGGATCTTGGGACTGGGAGTTTGCCTGTCGGGGGGGGGGGAGGTGCCACTAGTTCTCTCGGGACCGATGACGTGTAGCTAGGTCCCATCTGAACCCCTCTAAGAAGGACTCCTGGCGGACCTTCTGTGAGCAAGTCGCCAATGTCTCTGCTACGGCTAGGGTCATGAAGATTCTAGCGCACGACAGCACACATCGACTTAATGCTATTAAGCTGCGGGAGGGTGTTTACACTAAGTCTGGGGCTGAGACTCTCAAGCACATGCTGGAGGTCCATTTTCCTGACTCTACTTTCATCAATCCAACAAACCCTGACTCTCTCTACCCTGTCCTGCACAGGGCTAAGAGGGAAGACTGGCTTGTAGCCAGACAGGTTGTCACAATTCCCAAGCTTCGGTGGGCTGTCAACTGTTTTGAGCCCTACAAGTCTCCGGGACCCGATGGGGTCTTCCCTCTGCTTTTGCAGCAGGGCTTAGACCACATCGCCTCTGCGCTATGCAAGATCTACAGACTCTGCATTGCTCTCGGTCACATGCCTCGTGACTGGAAACGCTCTAGGGTCATCTTTATTCCCAAGCCCGGGAAGGCTTCCTATCTCGAGGCGAAGGCATTTAGGCCCATATGCCTGATCTCCTTCTTCCTCAAAATTCTGGAGAAGCTGGTGGACAGGTACATTAGAGACGAGGCACTTTCGGTAACTCCTCTCTCTTCTTCACAATTTGCTTACCAAAAAGGCAAATCCACTGAGACGGCCCTTCACGGCCTTACGAATTGCCTGGATAGGGCATTCGAGTTTCAGGAAATTTCACTGGCCGTCTTCCTCGATATTGAGGGGGCCTTTGACAAGGTCTCTAGCTCGGTTATTACTGAAGCTGTTAAGAGATTTGTCATCAGCGACACTCCTGGCCGCTGGATCAAGTCCATGCTTACCGACCGCGAGGTGTCGGCGTCCCTCCTTGGGGACTCTCTAGGGGTGACTACCAGCAGGGGCTGCCCTCAGGGTGGAGTGCTCTCCCCCCTGTTGTGGTGCCTGGTGGTGGACGAACTCTTGGGGAGGCTCGGGGGTGCTGGGGGCTGTAGCTGCTTCGGGTATGCGGACGATGTAGCGATAGTCTTTACCGGGAAGTTCCCGGATAATGTTACCGCGCTTATGAGATCTGCTCTCTCTAGCGTGGAGCAATGGTGTCAGGCGGTTAACCTCACTGTTAATCCTGATAAAACTGTCCTTGTTCCGTTTACGAGGAAAAATACTAAGGATCTGTTCAATGATATCTCTTTCTTTGGCCAGGTCCTGACAAAGTCCTCCGAGGTGAAATACCTGGGGGTGACCTTTGATTGCAGACTCACATGGAAGCCGCATTTTGATCGGTGTATTAAGAAGGCCAAGATGCTCTTCTGGAGGACCAGGAGCTCTGTTGGCTAGACTTGGGGCCTCAACCCCAAGGCTGTACACTGGCTCTATACTGGGATCATCAGACCCATACTATCTTACGGGGCACTTGTCTGGTGGACAAGGGTCCGGCTTAAGACGGTGCAGGCTGCCCTGCGCAAGTTTCAAAGGCTTGCCTGCATTGGTGTTACGGGGGCCATGATATCGACCCCAACTGCTTCCCTGGAGGTGCTCCTTGACATGCTTCCTCTTCATCTCTTCATTGAGGAGGAGGCTGTCATGGGGGCCTACAGGCTCAACATTAGTGGCTGCTGGGTTCCAAGACTTTGGGATTACAGCCATACGAAGCTCTTTCGGGACTACGCCGCACTTGAGCCGTCGCTAACGATGTGCTCTGACAAAACCGTTACCAGTTTTGACTTCACTAAGCCATTCAGCATCCACTTCCCCAGTCGGTTAGAGTGGACTAACCTGCTGCCTCTTGGCACTGAGGGTGAAACTATTTGGTTCACCGATGGTTCCAAGACTGATTCCGGCGCTGGCGCCGGCTATTACTGCCAAACCACAAGGGTCGGCTTTTCTGCTTGCCTGGGCACCTTCGCTAGTGTGTTCCAGGCGGAAATTGCCGCGATCTGTTATTGCGCAGATTACTGTATTAACAAAGGGTATACCGGACGGACTGTGAGAATTTATTCTAACAGTCAGGCCGCCCTGAACGCGCTGAACCAGTGTCAGATTATCTCTCAACTGGTGCGCAGCTGCCTTGATCTGCTAGCGCGACTGGCATCCTGCAACAGGGTTCTGTTGTTCTGGGTGCCAGGGCATAGCGGATATCATGGCAATGAGCAATCCGATAGATTTGCGAAAAGGGGTGCGGAGGCCAAGCTCTTGGGGCCGTAGCCGGCCGTCCCCATCCCCTACAGGCACGTCAAACGGTGTCTGCATGACAGGTTGACTGTCATACAAAACCAGCTCTGGCATAACATGGAGGGCCAGAGACAGACAAAACTGTTAGTCAATGGTCCCTGCAGGTCTCGTGCCAGAGACCTAATTTCGCTCAGCAGATGGGCTATTAGGCTGGCCACTGGTCTTCTGACCGGGCACTGTCGGCTTAATAGGCACCTCCATCTGATGGGTTCTGCCGACGACCCTCTCTGTAGGTCGTGTCAGGAGAAGGAAGAAACATCCGCTCACGTACTTTGCGAGTGCGACTGCTTCGCCTCGCTTAGACTAGAATATTTTGATTCACCCACTTTGGAACCCTCGCGGGTCTCCTCTATTACGGTGGAGCGAATTCTTCGCTACGCTGCTGCTACGGGCCTTTTCAAGGCCTGAATACGAGGATGCACAATATGCCTTTGGCGTCGGTGCTAGGGCGCGTACCCTCCTCAACAATAATAATAATAATAATAATAATAATCATGGCGCAGTTGGTAGCGCCACTGAATGTCAGTGTCTGAAAGTTCAATCTTCGAAGATGGTTATTATCCGATGTAGGATCAGTACCCAATGAAGTGGTGTCTAAGGAGGTCCGTGCTCAGATACTGTGGTTATTTTTTTATTGTTAGTTTTTAGCTCCAATAAGATTTAGTCAAACGATGCGCGCTTGTATATGTAGCTGCTGTGTAGTGGTTAATTCATCCGCTTCTTTTGTGTTTGTGTGTGGGGTTAACTTAAGTAAGAGCCGACATTGACAAACATAATGATTGTAATTTAAAATCAATTTATTAATGACTACATTAAACGTTAAACGTATACAATGTAAACGAACTAATCACCGTCACGGCGCGCGTAGGAATGCCTTGTTCTAGCCTCTCTTATCATATATATACAACTTTTGGCCTATTCTTTATCTTGCGTTGTTACATAAAAAACTATGTCAACTACTTTTTTATGTACACAACAATATCTCCTTTTTTTAAAGACCTAATCTATCGGGTGGTTTAATTCGTCGGCCGGAAGTTCGTCTGACTTGAGCGGAGTGATTTCCTTGAATGTCGTTATCGTTGGTAAGGGTAGATCCGGCAGGTGCTGAGGGTTCTGAGGTCGATGATTTAGATTTGGCTTTGGACGTCGCTTCAACAGGAATTGGAATGACGTTGGAGGTAAAAGGTTCTGGCTGCAAGGTTTGATCAGTCGACTCGAGGATGACTTGTTCAGCAGTTTGCCTTTGGGTCGTGCCTCCTGATTCGTTGATTGTAGGTTCCGGAAAATCTAAAGGATAGCTGTATGGTTCAAGCTCGGGATCAGTTTCCGGTTTATCGCTGTTAGATGAACGTCCTCGTAGCTGGTTTGAGTACTTTCGCAATGTCCCGTTTTCGGAGTTGACCTCGTACATCGTATTGCCCAGTCGTTTAGTAACTAGTGCTGGAAGCCATGTGGTTTTTCTTGATTGATTATGAACGTTGGCATAGACTGCATCTCCTATATCGAACGATCGATGGTGCGGTTGCTTTTCATGTGACGTCTGAACTTCTTGTGTAGATAAATTTTTCGGATGAAGTAGGTCTAGTCTTGCTGTGATATTCCTCCCGAAAAGTAGTTCAGACGGTGACTTTCCAGAATTCAGTGGAGTGCGTCTATAGTTGATTAGGATTCGTGCCAAACGTTGTGCTAGCGTTCCTTTTCTGTAAGTGTCGAAGCCATGATTTAAGACGTTGATTTCTTCGGTTGTTAGTCCGGGGTTCTTTTTAAGTGACGTTTTGATTATTCTGACGCTCCTCTCCGCTTGTCCATTTGAAGCTGGGTGGTATGGTGCGATCGTAAGATGTTTTATACCATTCAGAGACGTGAATAATTTAAATTGTTCGCTTATGAAAGACGTGGCGTTGTCGCTGACCAATGTCTTCATTATCCCGTATCTAGCAACGTGGTCTCTTAGTGCTGTGATTGAAGATTCAGATGAGGTGTTGTTCCTTATGTAGACTTCGATCCATTTAGTGTGTGCGTCGACGATGATAAATAAGTATTTTCCATCAAGAGGACCGGCATAGTCAATATGAGTTCTTTCCCAAGCTTCATTGGTGATTGGCCAAGGATTGTAGTTTCGTGGTGGCATGGCTGCGTTTTAATTACACCTTTTGCAATTCCTCGCCATTTCTTCAATTTGCTGGTCAATTTTTGGCCACCACACGGTTGTGCGGGCTTTGTTTTTCATACGAACGATGCCGTCATGTGTCGTGTGAAGTTCTTGCAATATTGCAGACTGCAAACTTTTTGGTACAACGGCTCTTGATCCAGTTATGACTATATCGTGCGCAATGGATAGTTCGTCTCTTTTCTTGAAAAAGGGCGTTAATTCGGGCTCAATTTCTGATTTCGACGGCCATCCATGGAGTAAATATCCCATGACTGTCTGTAGAGTTGGGTCTTGTGATGTTGCTTTCATCATCGTGGTAGTGGTAATTGGTTGGTTGTTCAAATCTTCAAGTAGTAGCACATATTCTTGAGGTTGAGATGTAATGAAATCGTCGGTTATCAATGGTAGACGACTGATGGCGTCTGCGTTCGAGTTCAATATCCCTTTTTTGTATACGATCTTGTAATTGTGTGATGATAGGAGAAGTGCCCATCGTTGGAGTCTGGAAGCGGCCATCGGTGATATAGGTTTTTTTTCTGATAAGATTGATACCAATGGTTGATGATCCGTGAGAAGAGTAAATGTCCGTCCGAGTAGATAATCTCTGAATTTGGACACTCTATAGACTAGTGCGAGAGCTTCTTTTTCTATCTGGGGATATTTCTTTTCCGCCGTGGTGAGAGTCCTTGATGAAAAAGCAATCGGTCTCTCTACACCGTCGATTATGTGCGATATGACTGCTCCGATTCCGACAGGTGACGCGTCGCAGGCGAGTAGAACGTCCCTTGTTGTGTCGAAATGCGTTAGTACATTGGAGTTTTTAAGAGCGAGCTTGGCTGTTTTCATCACTCTTTCTTGATCGTCTCCCCAAGTCCATGCTACGGATTTCTTCAGAAGGTGGTATAATGGTGACAGCAGCGTCGAGTTATTCGGGATGAACTTCGAGTATGAATTGAACAATCCCAGGAACGAGCGTAGTTCGTCGGCGTTCTTTGGGGACGGCGCTTCCATTATGGCCTTCAATTTTTCCTCTTGCGGGTGAAGTCCGTGTTGATCAAGTCTGTAGCCCAGAAAGTCCAGTTCGGGTACCATGAATAGACACTTGTCCCTGCGTAGGCGTAGGTTAGCGTTTTCTAGTGTTGTTAGTACTTGATCTATTCTTTTTAAGCAGTCTTGGTCGTCTCTTCCACCGATGAGTGTGTCGTCCTGGAACGGGCTCTGTGAGGTACGTGGCAATGGTTTCTCCGGGATGACGTGATCTGCTGTAGAATTTTTCCCTCTCTGCGATTTCAGTCGGAATGGGGTTGTAGAACTTTTTCAACGTGTCCAAAACTGTCGCGTAAGTACAAGCGGCATCCTGTGGTGTGACTGGATTCAGGATACTTCGAAGAGTCGTGTATACTGTAGAGCCAACGCAAGTAAGTAAGTGTGTTTTCTTCTTATCTTGGTCCGTGATGCCCATAGTTTGGAAAAAGAATTCCAGCCGTTCCGCGTAAATAGTCCAAGTTTCCAGATTTTCATCGAAAGGGTCAAATAGTCGACCAGAAGCCATGTCGTTTGTGTGCGAACTGCTCCCGATGTAACCGAAAAGATGAGTCTAACGTCAACGTCCGCGTGTTTTTTAAAAGTTCGTAGTGTCCGTCGCCAATTTTTTTGTTTGTGTGTGGGGTTAACATAAGTAAGAGCCGACATTGACAAACCTAATGATTGTAATTTAAAATCAATTTATTAATGACTACATTAAACCATAAGTAACATAATAACAATAAGTATGACACTTCCCATTGCCGTAATGCTAAATTTCTTAATGAAGGTGTGTTACCGTGTTATAGATATGGGTTTTGCGCGAAAACGGGATGGGCAAGTTCCGGATAACTCTAAAACCATATATTACTGCTTGGGCTTTTTAACGATTGGTTCTGGCTCACTGAACGTATTTCTAAATTGACCAACCAGAAAAATCAAAGAAAATAGTTCTCTTGTCTTGAAACGAGGTACTAGGTTTTTGGCGTCTGCTAAACTCTGCTTGTGCCTTGTTCTTGTGGTTTGCATTTCGTTGTTAAGCGCGTGTTTGTTATTAAATTAATTTCTATATCAAACTGTAGTTAAAAATGAGTCTTACTACGCATTCTGTAGCTACTCAGTGTAATCTTCAACTACGGCTACCGGTTGTACGTAAAGTAGCTGAAACTCAAACAGTAAATCGTTATTTTAAGGATGTTACTACTAAGCCTCGGCCTAAAGTTCATTCTGTATGGGTACAAACGTTGCCTAGGGAATTGTCAGATACACCGATGCAAACTGATGACATTTCAACAACTGAATGTGCGGTTCCCGACATAAGTACAACCGATTCAGGCCTTCAAACTGATGATTGTTTTAGTTTAATACCTTGTGAAATAGGTAAAGGGTTTAGAGAACTTAGTGCATCAAATTTGAATCTAGATTTTACAATCAAACAATCGTCAACGAAACAGGTCAGTAAAGGCGAATCTAACTTTAAAGAATATTTAGATCAATTGTTATAAATAGACATTCATTATATTTTTAAGGCTTTACTTGAAATAACCAGAAAGTGTTCATTCAATACATATTATAATCAAGAACCAGTTAAATATGTCTGCGATTCTGCTGGTTTAATGAGACTAAACGTACTGTTCTGTGGAGTAGAGCTTTATGGTTCGGTTCTTAAAGAAGACAAGTTCAACTACGAAGAAACGTCCAAGTTGTTGAAGGATTTTAATGACGAAAAGAAGGTGTTTTGCCCTGGATTAGGATCTGACACTGGTGGCATTCTAAGTAACTTAATCAAAACTCCCAACAATATGTTGGTTTACAATACACCAGCATTACACTACAAAGCCAAGAAATGTGAAGGTTATTTTATTAAGAAATATAATGCTTTGGGAAACATGTGTTGTGCTTGTAAGGGTCTGGTCAAGTATTTAAAGGTTAGCGTCAAACGAAGGAGTGAAGCTTTGAAATCCCCTGCTCGCAAGAGACGAATGGCTCCCTCTTCATCGTGCCGGCTTGACTATTTATCTCCAACTAGCTTAGCTGCTAAACGAAGGCGAACTCAGTACAGACACCAAAATTTAAAAAGCAAAACGGAAAACCTTAAAGCCAAAATTGATGGAATGATAATAACACTTAACGATAAACAACACCGGGAAATGCAATCAGTTACTAGAATCGTCAATAAACGTTTCTCTCATGTTATTGATGAGGTTTTAACTGTTGGCGAAATTGACAAAAACCAAGAATGTCGTAAACTTCTTCGCGAAACGTACGACAATGACTGTAGACAGTATTTAGAAGGCGAAAAGGTTGAATTTAGGAAAGATCAAGCAAGAAACGGTATGGTAGAAACAACCTCAATACAAATGTGTTTAATAAACTGTGGTTTGTTTTAGTTTCGGGTTTTAAGGGGAATAGATGGAACCTCGTATCGTATCGTTTAGTAATGGCAGTAGCATGCAGGAGCAAAGCAGTATATGAAGCTCTTCAGAGTTTTAAGATCTTGAATTTACCCTCGTGGCGGTCTATCCAGAGGAAAACAGCCAAAAATTTGGATAAACCAGGAATCGATTACCAAAAACTTCAAGAGCAAAAATCATGCTACGATTTATTTGTTAAAGAGCAAATTAAGCTTGGGTTCAATGAACCGAAAGCAGATGGAACATTAATATTCGATGACGTTAATGTGGCGGCTAAGGTTGTATGGAACAGTAAAAACCACGAATTTATGGGTCTGGCAATGCCAGCGGATGAATATCCATATCTTGAAGACTTATTCAAAGAAATCAACCTTGACAAAAGTATAAGCAAATCAAATTATATGCTCCAATTTTTGTGGCGAGATCTGACGTCCAACTACGATGTTATAGGACCCTACTTTGCTCTTCCTTCAACTGCTGATGTTCAATACACTCTTGCGTGTTTAATGGAAGTTTTGAAAGCTTTCCAATTTACAGGGTTTAACGTATCGTGTTTGGTGTGCGACGGTGCTAGTTCTAATCTGAGCGTAATAAAACTTGTTGCTGAGCTCTATGGAACATTTAGCTTCGAAAACACGGCTGACATTTCTGTTGATGCGTCATTCCCTAATCCATTCAACCTTGACCGAAATATATATTTCATCATCTGCCCTTCACACCAGGTAAGTTTTTAATTCTTGATTTGGTTTGATGAACTTAATGTATATTTACTTTGTTTTAGCTTAAGAATATGATCAACGCGTTATTTTCTTCCGATCCTCAACGGGCCAAAAAATTCTTAAATCTGGGAATTCAATTTGGTTGGAAGCAGATAGTTGATCTTAAACTTAGAGATGATGACAACCGAAAGCGAGGAGTACCGCGCCAAGTTCCCCACCTACTTCAAAGCTTTGTGGAAAGGGATTCTTGGACAAAATTAAATGTGAAGCCTGCGCGAATCTTACAGGTAATTGTTGTCTGGCTATAAATGGGTATTTTTGAGATTCAGGAACTAAATGAACGTCATATTTTATAGCAAAATGATGTTATCTCTGCCATTTACGAGTACGCTAATCCAAAATCTGGCATCAAACCGCACGACTATGACGCGAACATGGCTACGTTTGCTTACTTGCAAGCATGCCGAAATCTTTTTGAAAAAGGAATGCTCTCAAAGAACGCAATAAGGTCTTCATCAAGCGTTGTTATGGACAACCTTACAAAGGGTCTCGACTATTTCTCAGACTGGTTAAAATCCCTATTGCGTATGATTCTTTAACATCTAACTTTATGGTGTTAGCCCTTCAAATTGTCATTTCTAATATTGAAATAGGTGAAACTCCCGATTACAATCTTAATAGTCCTCGTCAAAAGTGCTTCATTTCATGGCAGGTATGGCTGTTGTTTGCGTTAATATCTCAAGACGTTTGGGCGTGCTTTTCTAAATAATTTGGCACACTTAATGGACCAACATTTAACACTGGGTTCTGATATTTTAGACATGGGCTCTATTAAGAATCATGGTGTTTGGAATGAAAGGGCTGGTGGCTGAATTTTTTGCGGTTTACAAAGACGATTACTACTTGTGCCCTTTAAGAATTAATGGCAGCGCAGTGGAAACCATATTTTCACAAATAAAACATAACGCCGGTGGTAAACTATCTGGGGTGAATTTCAGTACCGCACGGAAAAACGCATTAACAAATCGTGATACTAGAGGGCATCACAGCGGACAAGGTTATAGGGATACAAGACTCTATTTCAAGGATGCATTTAAAAATAAATTTGGAAAGAGGACAGTACAATTAAAAACAAAGTAATTGCCTTATTTATTGCATAAATAAATGATTTGTTTAAAGAAGTTGTCTACTTTAATTTAAACATATTCGCTCAAATGTTGGGGTGCCCTACGTTGTCTACCTCTTGTCGTTTCCTTGTTTGAAATATTTACATCGTTACAAAGCTTGCTTGTTATTTTATTGGGTTCAACCGTCTCAAAAACATCACAGAATTTCTTTTTCATTACAATTTTACTCTTTGGTTTTGTTATGCTAGACTGAAGCGAGTCTTGCATGTGTATGAAATCTTGGTTTAAAGATGCAAGGGCTTCGATATCACTGATTTTCCTTCTTTTAACTGACTTTGACGTAACATTTTTCTTATTTTGAAGATGTTCTTGTGAACGAGCGTCACTTTTCTTTGATTGGTGTTGTACAGGAACAATAATGTTGTCAGATTTATGTTGCGGTGGACTAGAATACACGTTTGGATCAATTATAGGTAGCTCGTTTAAGCTAGGCTTCTTACATTCACTCCTAAACTTGGATAAGTCAGAAACTGTTGAAATGGGATAATGATGATTTGCGACTACATCTTCAATAACTGCTATCACAGAGTTAGTCGCAGATTGAGATTCAGTCTTTTTCTTTCGGGTTCTTGGTGCTTTATGTGACGATTGGTTAGAAACTCCATCTTTTGACGTTTTCTTGTTATTTGTTGACAAAACGTAAAGTTTGTCTCGCAGTGCACTACATCCCTTAGATAGAATATGTTTAGCTTCTTTTTCGTTTTCATCATGAGCCGTTACAAACTCATTAGTAAGCGCATGCATAAATTTACGCTGCAATTCGTTAAGAACCGTACAAGCTTGATTTACCGGTATTATTTCAGTAACGCACGATAAAAAGACATCTTTTAATTCGTTTGAATGTTTTGAAACCTCTTCTGAAACGGCTTGAAGAATTTTACGACCATACCTTTTGATTCCATCTTCATGCAGAATTCCACGGCAGACATTGTTTAAATAAATGAAATAAGGATTTAGACGTTCCTTGGGGATGAAAAGTCCACCTCCATCTCTTAATTTTATCCCAGAGTACTCTATTTCAAGTTTTTCTTCTGTTGTGCGGCGCAATTTTAATACAGAATCATAAAGCGATTTAGCCCTTTCAATCTGACCCTCCGAAAAGTGGGAAGTCGTTTTCTTTAAGATAGCATGGCGCTTATTTGTCCTCCATACCTCTCCCATACATCCTCCTCCTATAGTAAGCAGGGAACGTTCTTGGCACTCATCCTGTAACAGTGGTTTATTGGTATACAGAGTTTAAAATCGTAAATTAACGTGTTTACCAGTGTATCTTTACTAATGTCAATCTGAATTTGGCCATCTGGATAGATCTTACACTCTTCTTCACTTCTTCGTTTGTGACAAAACGAGTAAAACACTTCCTCAGCATACTTTTGAAGTAACAATAACAAGTCATTGTTCTTTACACTTTGAACTTGACTAACTATAGCATAAAACTCTCCATATTTTTGTCTGACTGACTTAATATAGTTGTACTGTACTGCCGCAGTTTTGAATCTAGAGCCTTTCTTATTGTCATCTTTTGATAAGCTTTGTTTATAGATTTCATAGAAATTGTTTCTAAGTTTTATTATAATTTTCTCCAACAAATGTTCACTGCTTAGCTTATCATGCAGATCTAATATACCTTTGCTAATAAAAACGTCCTTTACAGTTTTCGACAGTTTGTCGTAAATTTCGCATACTTCTAAGTCGACTTCCATTGAATCCATTCCCTTAGTATCTTCTTAGGCCTAAGCCCATTTAGCCCATGTTAAGCAGACGAAATTTAAGGAGAGTACTGAACCTGACTGAAGTCACTGAACTGAACTGGATTAGCCAGTGCGCCTATTCACGACCTTTTCTAATTGCGCCTAGGCATCGTGCATGGTGGGTGTAATGATATTTGCACAATTTCGCCACCACGCTTCGCTTCTACAAAAGTTTTGGCAATGAACAAGTTGGTTTGGCGGAAAATAAGTTTCACTCGGAAACACACCTTCATTAAATATTGCCTATAGTGTCATACTTATTGTTATTATGTTACTTATGATTAAACGTTAAACTTATACAATGTAAACGAACTAATCACCGTCACGGCGCGCGTAGGAATGCCTTGTTCTAGCCTCTCTTATCATATATATACAACTTTTGGCCTATTCTTTATCTTGCGTTGTTACTATGTCAACTACTTTTTTATGTACACAACAGCTTCATACCCGGTAGGCCCCGGATTCAAGTCCATAGAATGCGGAGTAGTTCTTTTATGCTCGTTAGTTTCATTTCACAACTAAATTAGTTCAGAGTTTAGCATCGTGTATCTTGGCGCAGTTGGTAGCGCCACTGAATGCCGGTGCATAAAAGATAAATATTCGAGGATGGTCAGTTCCTCTTGCGACCCAGTCTCCAAAATAAATAATCTTATGATCAATTGTAAAAAATACCTTGTTAGATCAAAAAAATGTTATTTTTTACTATTTGTTTAGTTTATGATAAAACCTTAAACGCCGGTATAAATAGCTAAACATTATCTCTCAGGAAATCAGTTCAAGTTTCGTAATCAAGTCTCCGATATATTAATTTAATTTGTACTTAAGAATTTGACGACCAATGTTAATAAATGCATTTGAATTTTTTTAAGTAAACGTATTTTGAGTTATTAGGGAAGTTAGTCGCGACATTTCTTGGTGCCGAAACCCGGGAAAGGAGCTAAATCGAGTAGAAACTAGTCGCGTTAATTACCGTGAGAGTTAAAAGTTCGGGACATAGAAAAGCAGAAGTTAATCAAAGCAAGAACAGCCCTCAAAGGACGGACTGATACACTTCTGGATAAGATTAACTATGAACTCAACTTAGAGGAGAGGAGACTGACTGCAAGAAGCCAGAGAAGTTCCACGGTCAACTAGAAGACAAACGGAAGAAACTGACCGAGACCCACGAGAAGATCTTGGAACTGATAGCAGTCGGCGAGGACGAGGAGATAGCTGGAGAAGTCGACTCCGCCGAAGAATATGATGAGAAAATCCAGGAAGTGAATCGAGACATCTTACATCATCTAGGAATTGAAAGCGCCGTATCTTCAAGAAGGAATTCCACCCAGAGCAGAGACAAGCCAGGAAGAATCTCAGTCAAGTTCAGCGGCGAATTCACGCAATGGCAAAAATTCTGGGGTCTGTTTAGTACAAAGCCTTGGCCAAAACGGATAAATTCAGTTACCTCCGTTCATATTTGGATGGACCCGCACTCACAGCAGTAGGAGCGTATTCCTTGTCCGATGAGAACTATGATCATGCCATACAAACCTTAAAGAATCGCTTCGGTCAAAGAAATTCAGCATTGCGATCTCACATGAACAAGTTGATCCACTTAGCACAAGTCAAAAGTTCCCACGACTTCAAAGCCCTTCGTGACCTTTACGACACTTGTGACACGCAAATGAAGAGTCTCACCTCGCTGGGAATTATGGAAAATACGTATAGCAGTATGCTCTACACGATCATACTGAACTGCCTGCCGTCCGATATGAACTTGGAGTATAGTAAGAAACTCGATAACGAAGATGACTGGGATCTACATATCCTTGTGGACTTTCTACGGCGGGAAGTAGAAAGTCGAGAGCGAACGCTAATCAGGAGTAAACCGGAATCAGAGGAGAGGAGAGCCGCATACTCTTACCAAAGACCAAGAAGCGAAGCAAGCTCGTATAAGCCTTTCAATACCTCAGTGAAAAGTCGATTGCCTACTACCGTAGCACTGACCACTGCCGTTGCCACCGTCTGTGTTTTTTGCGATGAATCCAGTCATAAGCCAGATGAATGTAAAGCCACTTACGAACAGAAGTCCATTAAAGCCAAGAATCGCTGTTTCAACTCTCTCGGTTACGATCATACAGCGAGGCGTTGTAAATCCAGAGGAAAATGTCAAGTCTGCCAAAGAAGACATCATACGTCAATCTGCCAAGAGAAAAAATCAAACGTTGAGCAAAACGACACGTCAAGTGACCCAGAAAAGACGCAAGATCAACACGCCTCGAACATATGTACCGGGTTGATTTCGATGACGGAATTCGGACTCAAAAACTCCCAAGTCTATCTTCAAACGCTGGTACTTGCCATTGTAGGTTCCACGAGGGAAACCTTTGCTAGATGCATCTTCGACAACGGTAGCCAACGGTCCTTCATAAGAGAAGATATATCCAGAGCCCTGGAGTTGCCCGTAGTAACAGAAGAACTGGTTCGAATTAATCCCTTTGGAGAAGCCAAAGAAAGTACTAAGATGCAGAGACGAGTAAAAGCGAAACTAAAGAGCATTATGGATCCTAGCATCATAGTAGAGCTGACTCTTCTGGAAACAACAGTAATTTGCGGAGCAAGCGTTGGAGTTCCTGGAGCTGACATAAGGCGACAAATGACCGAGAGGGGTATCAAACTAGCTGACGAAACCAACCTAAATGGAGCCAAGGTATCACCAGAGTTGATAGTCCTAGTAGGAGCAGGTTTCTATTGGAAGCTCTGCCAAATGAATTTCAAGAGACTGGAAGGTGACGTCGTAGCGGTCGAGACAACGTTCGGCTGGTCTGTCCAAGGGTCGACACCTGTGTCAGCAAACTATTCGATCCAATCATCCATAGCCGTGAACCTGGTCGTAGAAGAAGAACTGGTGTCTCAGTATCTCAGGAAGTTCTGGGAGCTCGAATCTATGGGTATCCAAAGTAGTCAAAGCCTCACCGTTCCAGAGCAAGATATCATTGAAAAGCATAGAAGTAGTATTCAGATCATTGAAGGTCGCTACCAAGTACAGCTGCCATGGAAGCAAGATCATCCAGATATCAAAAACAACCTGTCAGTCGCTACTAAAAGAATGTATGGACTAATTCGAAGATTTCAACAAAGCCCGTCTCTATACTATCGCTATCAAGAAGTAATCGATGATTATCTCTCCCAAAACATAATTGAAGTCATTCCTGCCGACCAAATCTCAACGAAACCGGGGTTGTCTTATTATATCCCACACTTCGAAGTCGAGCGCGAAGACAAGACAACAACCAAGACGCGCATTGTATTTGACGCTTCATCTAAAGAAAGAGGATCTCCGTCATTAAATGATTGCCTGCACGCTGGTCCGAACCTCAACCCAGATCTGTTGGATATCTTATTGCGATTCAGAGAAATGAAAATTCGAATCATGGCAGACGTGGAGAAAGCATTTCTCCAAATATCATTGGATCCCAAGGATCGGGATTATGTAAGGTTCCTATGGATTGCCGATTTCATGCTAGTTATGGAATAGAGTAAATATTGTTACTATTTTTAAACCAAATTTTAAACATATACCCTAATTTTCCATTATCAAAACTAATATGGCATATAGAAAAATGTTTATCTATGTTTAAACCATATTTTAACCATATATAATCTGACTTTCCATTACCAAACCATATATGGAATAGCGAAAAAGTGGTTAAATATTTTTAAACCAAATTCGAACCATATGTCCAACTTTCCATTATCAAACCACATATGAAATAGTCAAAAATTTAAGATACACCATCTATGGTTTGCCAATCAAAGCAAATTATAATCACACCATTGTCTAGCTAAATTTAAACCATTAATAGTGCAGCGGGAGAGGATATACCCTTTTTATACCATTTATGAACCATTATTTTTAATACACCAAGTCAAATAAAAGGATGAGAATATTTAGTATTTACTTATAGCTTTTAAGAACTATTGTTATAACCATGTTTATGTCGTACTTACAAGTGGCAACTTACGAGACATAAGCAACATTTCATCTTTCCAAAATGTGGAAAACGCGAAGCTATGTTACTTGCTGTCGATGCTTCCAGGTTTTTACAGAAAAAAGAAGGACCGCTGTTTGAGCAGCTTGCTCCCGGATCTGGAACTGTAAGAAAAAATGTCAGTGACATGATCAATACATTACTAGACATTAGTGACATTCCATCTTACCATAATTCGCAAAAAAACGAAGCTACATCAGCTGATATTGATGCATCGGGTTCAATAACAGGTGTATCCTTATCAGTGCAGCTATAGGGTTCAGCACGACAGGAGTCAGTAGGTAGCCTAAAATTGTTTTAGAACATAATGCACACACTCCAGTTTGTAACAATAGTTTAATTTCTCAGGCCATGGGGCAATTCTGTAGCTCTTTTAGCGTGTTATCGCAAGTGATAACTACTGATTGAGGCGGTCAGCATAAATAGGCAATTAGTCTTGGGTTTCCTCAAACCATGAACAGTAAGTGGTGGATGGCTCACGTTTCCGCTCGTGCTGATGAAGGCATTTCAAATTTTACTATCACGACAGCGATCACTTAATGACCATCTTTACCCCTTTGTTAAGCTACCACTCGTGAAAAGGAAAAACTATAAACTATAACTTTGACAACCTTGTGGTTTTTAGAAGCAAGAATGTAATCACGACACAACGCCGCTTTTTATTCAAGGTTTGATAAGACCACAGAATAATTGGGTATTTA
Source organism: Phalangium opilio (assembly GCA_019434445.1). Lineage (NCBI taxonomy): Eukaryota > Metazoa > Arthropoda > Arachnida > Opiliones > Phalangiidae > Phalangium > Phalangium opilio. The sequence continues at coordinate 473,844 of JAEQBA010000096.1, read as the reverse complement.
GACCAAGCTCTGCCATAAAATTATGCCGTTTAAGCGATACTTATTACATAATAACTCAATGAAAACGTTACAGAATTTGCCCGATATCCGTTATGGTTTGTTATATGATGACTAAATAAGTACTTATATTTCAGGGACAGATAATGGACCATCCAAAGGTACCCCAAACTGAGATGCTCCGAAATTGAAGGCATTCGGAATGCCTTCCATCGACACCTTCGAAATAAAAGAGGCAACCCTCGACTCAATGGGTGTCAATGGCTGTGTTTGATTTGTCCTCCCACCAGTTTTATGGGACTCCCTTGTACCCTAGTACCACTGCCGACGTAGGGCCTACATGGTCGGCTTTGTGTGTTACCGACGAGTTGGTAAAAAGTCACTAATAAGTCGGGAGAGTAATGGTTAGAAAGTCGAAATGTCCGCCTGGAGGGTCGATGGGTCGCCGGTTTTCCTACTGTTTTGAGGCTACTATAAAACGACTGTTGGCCGACTATATGTCGGCGTCATTATGCCTACCTAAAGCCGCGCTCAATCCGACGATTTCGCGGCTTTTTAGTATAGGGACGGTAAATCGTCGGTAAAGGGCTGGTAGAGTAAGGGTTTGAGAGTCGAAATGTCCGCTCGGCGGGACGACGGCCCGCCGGTTTTCCTACTGTTTTGAGGCTACTATAAAACGACTGTTGGCCGACTATATGTCGGCGTCATTATGCCTACCTAAAGCCGCACTCAATCCGACGATTTCGCGGCTTTTAAGTATAGGAACGGTAAATCGTCGGTAAAGGGCTGGTAGAGTAAGGGTTTGAGAGTCGAAATGTCTGCCCGGCGGGACGACGGCCCGCCGGTTTTCCTACTATTTTGAGGCTACTATAAAACGACTGTTGGCCGACTATATGTCGGCGTCATTATGCCTACCTAAAGCCGCGCTCAATCCGACGATTTCGCGGTTTTTTAGTATAGGAACGGTAAATCGTCGGTAAAGGGCTGGTAAAGTAAGAATAACTTTGCTTTTAATTTTTCTCTTCTTAAACGTCACAATAACGACTAGTGTGAGGGAGTTGGTAATCAATTGGCAAAAAATGTGTTGGAATTTTCTAGACGGTAGGCAAGTCTACTTCAAACCACCACAGTTCCAACTGTCGGATAAATGTCGGTTACTAAACGGCCTAAGAATAACTTTGCTTTAATTTTACTCTTCTTAAACTTCACAATAACGACTAGTGTGAGGGAGTTGGCAATCAATTGGCAAAAAATGTGTTGGAATTTTCTAGACGGTACGCAAGTCTACTTCAAACCACCACAGTTCCAACTGTCGGATAAATGTCGGTTACTAAACGGCCTAAGAATAACTTTGCTTTTAATTTTACTCTTCTGAAACGTCACAATAACGACTAGTGTGAGGGAGTTGGTAATCAATTGGCAAAAAATGTGTTGGAATTTTCTAGACGGTAGGCAAGCCTACTTCAAACCACCACAGTTCCAACTGTCGGATAAATGTCGGTTACTAAACGGCCTAAGAATAACTTTGCTTTTAATTTTTCTCTTCTTAAACTTCACAATAACGACTAGTGTGAGGGAGTTGGCAATCAATTGGCAAAAAATGTGTTGGAATTTTCTAGACGGTACGCAAGCCTACTTCAAACCACCACAGTTCCAACTGTCGGATAAATGTCGGTTACTAAACGGCCTAAGAATAACTTTGCTTTTAATTTTACTCTTCTTAAACGTCACAATAACGACAAGCGCGAGGGAGTTGTTAATCAATTGGCAAAAAATGTGTTGGAATTTTCTAGACGGTAGGCAAGCCTACTTCAAACCACCACAGTTCCAACTGTCGGATAAATGTCGGTTACTAAACGGCCTAAGAATAACTTTGCTTTAATTTTACTCTTCTTAAACGTCACAATAACGACTAGTGTGAGGGAGTTGGTAATCAATTGGCAAAAAATAAGTTGGAATTTTCTAGACGGTACGCAAGCCTACTTCAAACCACCACAGTTCCAACTGTCGGATAAATGTCGGTTACTAAACGGCCTAAGAATAACTTTGCTTTTAATTTTACTCTTCTTAAACGTCACAATAACGACAAGCGCGAGGGAGTTGTTAATCAATTGGCAAAAAATGTGTTGGAATTTTCTAGACGGTAGGAAAGCCTACTTCAAACCACCACAGTTCCAACTGTCGGATAAATGTCGGTTACTAAACGGCCTAAGAATAACTTTGCTTTTAATTTTACTCTTCTTAAACGTCACAATAACGACTAGTGCTAGGGAGTTGGTAATCAATTGGCAAAAAATGTGTTGGAATTTTCTAGACGGTAGGCAAGCCTACTTCAAACCACCACAGTTCCAACTGTCGGATAAATGTCGGTTACTAAACGGCCTAAGAAAAACTTTGCTTTTAATTTTACTCTTCTTAAACGTCACAATACCGACTAGCGCGAAAGAGTCGGTAATCAATTGGCAAAAAATGTGTTGGAATTTTCTAGACGGTAGGCAAGCCTACTTCAAACCACCACAGTTCCAACTGTCGGATAAATGTCGGTTACTAAACGGCCTAAGAAAAACTTTGCTTTTAATTTTACTCTTCTTAAACGTCACAATACCGACTAGCGCGAAAGAGTCGGTAATCAATTGGCAAAAAATGTGTTGGAATTTTCTAGACGGTAGGCAAGCCTACTTCTAACCACCACAGTTTCAACTGTCGGATAAATGTCGGTTACTAAACGGCCTAAGAATAACTTTGCTTTTAATTTTACTCTTCTTAAACGTCACTATAACGACTAGTGCGAGGGAGTTGGTAATCAATTGGCAAAAAATGTGTTGGAATTTTCTAGACGGTAGGCAAGCCTACTTCAAACCACCACAGTTTCAACTGTCGGATAAATGTCGGTTACTAAACGGCCTAAGAAAAACTTTGCTTTTAATTTTACTCTTCTTAAACGTCACAATACCGACTAGCGCGAAAGAGTCGGTAATCAATTGGCAAAAAATGTGTTGGCAATTTCTAGACGGTAGGCAAGCCTACTTCAAACCACCACAGTTTCAACTGTCGGATAAATGTCGGTTACTAAACGGCCTAAGAATAACTTTGCTTTTAATTTTACTCTTCTTAAACGTCACAATAACGACTAGTGCGAGGGAGTTGGTAATCAATTGGCAAAAAATGTGTTGGAATTTTCTAGACGGTAGGCAAGCCTACTTCAAACCACCACAGTTCCAACTGTCGGATAAATGTCGGTTACTAAACAGCCTAAGAATAACTTTGCTTTTAATTTTACTCTTCTCAAACGTCACAATAACGACTAGCGCGAGGGAGTTGTTAATCAATTGGCAAAAAATGTGTTGGAATTTTCTAGACGGTAGGCAAGCCTACGTCAAACCAACACAGTTCCAACTGTCGGATAAATGTCGGTTACTAAACGGCCTAAGAATAACTTTGCTTTTAATTTTACTCTTCTTAAACGTCACAATAACGACTAGCGCGAGGGAGTTGGTAATCAATTGGCAAAAAATGTGTTGGAATTTTCTAGACGGTAGGCAAGCCTACTTCAAACCACCACAGTTCCAACTGTCGGATAAATGTCGGTTACTAAACGGCCTAAGAATAACTTTGCTTTTAATTTTCTCTTCTTAAACGTCACAATAACGACTAGTGTGAGGGAGTTGGTAATCAATTGGCAAAAAATGTGTTGGAATTTTCTAGACGGTACGCAAGCCTACTTCAAACCACCACAGTTCCAACTGTCGGATAAATGTCGGTTACTAAACGGCCTAAGAATAACTTTGCTTTTAATTTTACTCTTCTTAAACGTCACAATAACGACTAGCGCGAGGGAGTTGTTAATCAATTGGCAAAAAATGTGTTGGAATTTTCTAGACGGTAGGCAAGCCTACTTCAAACCACCACAGTTCCAACTGTCGGATAAATGTCGGTTACTAAACGGCCTAAGAATAACTTTGCTTTAATTTTACTCTTCTTAAACGTCACAATAACGACTAGTGCGAGGGAGTTGGTAATCAATTGGCAAAAAATGTGTTGGAATTTTCTAGACGGTAGGCAAGCCTACTTCAAACCACCACAGTTCCAACTGTCGGATAAATGTCGGTTACTAAACGGCCTAAGAATAACTTTGCTTTTAATTTTACTCTTCTTAAACGTCACAATAACGACTAGCGCGAGGGAGTTGTAATCAATTGGCAAAAAATGTGTTGGAATTTTCTAGACGGTAGGCAAGCCTACTTCAAACCACCACAGTTCCAACTGTCGGATAAATGTCGGTTACTAAACGGCCTAAGAATAACTTTGCTTTTAATTTTACTCTTCTTAAACGTCACAATAACGACTAGCGCGAGGGAGTTGGTAATCAATTGGCAAAAAATGTGTTGGAATTTTCTAGACGGTAGGCAAGCCTACTTCAAACCACCACAGTTCCAACTGTCGGATAAATGTCGGTTACTAAACGGCCTAAGAAAAACTTTGCTTTTAATTTTACTCTTCTTAAACGTCACAATACCGACTAGCGCGAAAGAGTCGGTAATCAATTGGCAAAAAATGTGTTGGAATTTTCTAGACGGTAGGCAAGCCTACTTCAAACCACCACAGTTCCAACTGTCGGATAAATGTCGGTTACTAAACGGCCTAAGAAAACTTTGCTTTTAATTTTACTCTTCTTAAACGTCACAATACCGACTAGCGCGAAAGAGTCGGTAATCAATTGGCAAAAAATGTGTTGGAATTTTCTAGACGGTAGGCAAGCCTACTTCAAACCACCACAGTTTCAACTGTCGGATAAATGTCGGTTACTAAACGGCCTAAGAATAACTTTGCTTTTAATTTTACTCTTCTTAAACGTCACAATAACGACTAGCGCGAGGGAGTTGGTAATCAATTGGCAAAAAATGTGTTGGAATTTTCTAGACGGTAGGCAAGCCTACTTCAAACCACCACAGTTCAACTGTCGGATAAATGTCGGTTACTAAACGGCCTAAGAAAACTTTGCTTTTAATTTTACTCTTCTTAAACGTCACAATACCGACTAGCGCGAAAGAGTCGGTAATCAATTGGCAAAAAATGTGTTGGAATTTTCTAGACGGTAGGCAAGCCTACTTCAAACCACCACAGTTCCAACTGTCGGATAAATGTCGGTTACTAAACGGCCTAAGAATAACTTTGCTTTTAATTTTACTCTTCTTAAACGTCACAATACCGACTAGCGCGAAAGAGTCGGTAATCAATTGGCAAAAAATGTGTTGGAATTTTCTAGACGGTAGGCAAGCCTACTTTAAACCATCTCAGTTCCAACTGTCGGATAAATGTCGGTTACTAAACAGCCTAAGAATAACTTTGCTTTTAATTTTTCTCTTCTTAAACGTCACAATAACGACTAGCGCGAGGGAGTTGGTAATCAATTGGCAAAAAATGTGTTGGAATTTTCTAGACGGTAGGCAAGCCTACTTCAAACCACCACAGTTCCAACTGTCGGATAAATGTCGGTTACTAAACGGCCTAAGAATAACTTTGCTTTAATTTTACTCTTCTTAAACGTCACAATAACGACTAGCGTGAGGGAGTTGGCAATCAATTGGCAAAAAATGTGTTGGAATTTTCTAGACGGTACGCAAGCCTACTTCAAACCACCACAGTTCCAACTGTCGGATAAATGTCGGTTACTAAACGGCCTAAGAATAACTTTGCTTTTAATTTTACTCTTCTTAAACGTCACAATAACGACAAGCGCGAGGGAGTTGTTAATCAATTGGCAAAAAATGTGTTGGAATTTTCTAGACGGTAGGCAAGCCTACTT
>JAEQBA010000096.1:333130-467617 GCA_019434445.1 Phalangium opilio | reverse complement strand
ATACATTTCAATGAACAACACTTAAGAATTTGTACTTGAATGTTTCAAGTAACATGCAGGTCAATTATTACAATTTCAAATATTAAACAATGTATTCTATATGACACGACTAGTCGAATGAAAATATTAGTGCCTAGCTAATTGGTTTTAAAAAAAGTAAAATTTTTCAGGGCGAGTAATATTTACATCAATTAAAGAATTTATTAATATTCATTGTTAATATCTTCGATGTGGCCAACTACTATCTCTTAAATTACAAAAATCTTAATGAAAAATATACACTTACAGATTTTTAAGGAAAAAGAAAAACATACAATTCTAAAGGGTATTACTTGACACATTTTTCTCATAAAATGTTTGATGAAACCGCATAAAAATTCTCAAAATAAAACAAATTGAGATCTATTTTGGAATTCAGTATTATTTTCACAACAAAAAATATTTAAAAACCTAATATATAAGGTTTTGAACTCCAAGCGCCCCAAAACACTTGCTTCTTTTATATTCAAACAAGAAACTGAAGGTATACATAAACGTTTAAGTTTTGGTTTCACTTTCTATGGGTGTGGTTCCCAGCAGATGAGAAGCTAGTAGGTAAAAAAGCAAAGCTTATGCATAAAACTGGCTCTAAGATAAATTGATAATTCAATAACAAATTCAAACCTTACGTGACAAACGAAGACGTTTCTAGTTTATATAGTGTGACAAAAACCTTAGCGATGAAATTAAAAGTTAGCAAGCCTATAAATAATCATTTCGACCACAAAATCTCGTTTAAACATTCTAACGACCCAGCCGCGTCAGAGATGCTGGAAAGGCTAACTTGCTTTCGCACTAGCAGCGCCCTCTTCGATGATGACGTGCATGGTTTCATTTTACTCTTTTAAAACGTGACCATACCGACTAGCGGGAAGGAGTTGGTAATCAATTGGCAAAATGGTTTACATGTTTTGGACGGTAGGCAAGCCTACTTCAACCACCACAGTTCCAACTGTCGGATAAATGTCGGTTAGTAAACGGCCTAAGAATAACTTTGCATTTAATTTTACTCTTCATAAACGTCACAATAACGACTAGCGCGAGGGAGTTGGTAATCAATTGGCAAAAAAGTGTTGGAATTTTCTAGACGGTGGGCAAGCCTACTTCAAACCACCACAGTTTCCAACTGTCGGATAAATGTCGGTTACTACTAAACGGCCTAAGAATAACTTTGCTTTAAATTTTACTCTTCTTAAACGTCACAATACCAACTAGCGCGCGAGAGAGTCGGTAATCAATTGGCAAAAAATAAGTTGGAATTTTCTAGACGGTGGGCAAGCCTACTTTAAACCATCTCTGTTCCAACTGTCAGATAGATGTCGGCATTGCCAACTAAAAGAAGTAGGCGGCTTCATGAGTCGGAAAAGTGTCGGAATAAGCATGGTACAGCTGACTGGACCGTAACCGAACTATTCGACCTTTACCGACTGTTATGCGTAAGGCTTGTGTAGGGGGTTTGACTTCGTTTCTCGAAATACCTTGAGATTTGACAGCCTTGTACAATGGGTTTAAACCAGTGAACCCTGACCGGTGTTTGGTGTTGAGATAAGTATTCTTTAAAGTTTCTACTTTTTGGAGCTTCGATAAAACCTCCCATAATGTATTCTTGGCTTTAAAAGGTTGTTTCTTCGAAATTAAAGGGCTCGTTTTATTGTCAAATGTTAAATCTTCTTCGCTTTTATATACGTTCGGGGTCGAAGCCGATTCTTCAGCGGTACAGAACTGGGCCTTGGTTGAGGGGGGCGGTGCTAATGGAGACGTTGATTTGCTTTTTGGCGCTAGAAAGTTTAGCACAAAGGGTTGAAATTCTGTCCACCCCGTCGGTGGAGTACCTACGAGTGAAGGGGCTACTCCGTACTTATTGAAGAAGGTAGGTTGTATAGTAAAAAAACTAGCTGAACTATATCTGAATCTGGGATCTTAAGGCCGTTCACGAAGAGAACCCCCGAGTCATCCCAACGTATACTAGGAGCGTTACTTGCTAAGTGGTCGAATATTTCTTCGCCGCTCCTCTATATTTCAGGGGAAACATATTAATCCAGCTGTCTTGTTTATTCGATGGGCGGGGCTTGGAGATGTTCAGGTAGCGCTTCATCGCCCTTCATAAAAAACCCATTTGGTTCTTTCATCTAAAGCTTGATTTGAGATAATCGTGCTCATCTCCTTATCCAACTCCGATAACACTGTATTGTTTTTTGAAATCTCATTATTTGATGTTATTAATTGATTTGATGGGCTATGACTTTGTTCAGGTTGTTGTTGCTCCAAGGGTACTAATGTCATTTTATTAGCGTAAACTAGTGTTTTATTCATTTTGAGAATAAACCGCCTAAAAGACTCGAAATTATTGGAAAAAGGACACTAAAGAAACCGCTTCCTGTTTGTTTAGATAATATGGTCTTTGGCTTTCCAATGAGTATTTTTGCAAGCAATTTTACGAATATGTTTCTTGTGCTTACACAATTTATTATATACGTCGGGTTTCAGATTGACAGCTCCTTGTAAGGCGTTATGACAACACTCGCTGATTGAATCAATAATTTCTCGATTAGAGTTTTTAAGAATAGCTAATCTTTGAGGTTTTTTTAATTGCCCCAAAGCGGCTATTAAATTGATGTTTTTAGCGGCTAAACTTTTCTTTTTAATACCCGATGTTTTCTTGACCTTTCTCGGTGGTGACATCGTAAAGAATGATTAAATTTTAGTAATGTCGTTTAATTATATCGTTTTCTTCTTGGGAGTATAGATGACTATTTGTTCTCCCGGTAAAATATTTGTTCTAAACCTTAAATCGGAATGACATTTCTGGGTTAAATCGCAAAGTAAATACCCGTAAGGTTTTTCTGTCGCATCCAGATAACATTCTACAATAAATTTAGAGTTGTTGGGTGCCAATTGTTTAGAGAGAGCCACTAATTGCATAAGATCTCTCACAGTTTTCATAAGAATCATGTAATGCGCGTTTAAAGAGGCTGTTCTCAAGTTTTTTTCAAATATGTTTTGTAAAAGGGTGATGACGAATAATTTCCTATGGTGAGATTGCTTAGTAAATATTTCTGATAAAATATTATTTTTATTTTCTAACATGAGATCGTCTAAGACGATTAGTATTGTTTTAGAGCCATCGTATATAGTAACGTCGGGTAAACCTTGACGCATTATTACGCCCATTTCTTTCAATTTATCGTAGCAAGGCTGATATATACTATAATGCCAAACAACTAAATCGACTTTAGGTTCAAACATTTTGTCCTTATTTTCAATTATTCGTTTACATAAAACTGTTTTACCTGATCCCGAAGGACCGAAAATAATCAAATTTCCAGGTGTAGTGAACGGTATCATGGCTAATACTCGAATGAAATTTATTTGTAACTATCATTCGTACTTAAACGTATTCAATTAATACACGAACGCGCGCGTGCACCCCCCCAGGGTCGCGAACCCCAAACGCGGGGGTAGGGGTGGGGGGGCCCAAACGACACGCGGGGGGAGGGGGAAGCGCGGCGCGGGTAGGCCACCGTGAACGCGTAGAAATAATTTTGAAAAGTAGGGCCATCATGCTGCCTTTCACTATAGGGGCGAAGTTTTTAACATGGACTGTCACTATTTGAGATGGTAAATACGGTTAAACTAAAGACCCTTGTACGGTCAATCGAAGAAACGCTGAAGGGGTTTTTTCAAAATGTCCCCCCAAAAAAAGAAAAGTCACCTGAAATACATTTTTAGTCCAATGGCAAGGTTTCGTATAATTTTGCCCGCGAAAATTTTCTACCCTCGTACATGCTAAATACCTCGAAGTCATTTGTTTGCTCTCGAACACGCCTTGACCCTAGTAAAAAGTATAAAATGAAGAAGTTGAGACCTCAAAGTTATCATTCTCTCTCGGACCACCACCAACATGAACAACCAAAACCAAGCGATAGACCTTTCCGCAACATGGTAAGAAATACTTTTTTTAAAACTTAGTTTTATTTAAGACTTAGAAAATCTTTCTCTATAGCTACGTCCATGGGGTTGATACCCCTTATTCCCCCGTCGAGTTTTCGGACTCGGCGGATTCTTCCCGCTCTGGGACCCCCGAGTCCCTGGAGCTAGCCCCCTCGCCACCACCTCCAAGACCACTCTGCGTGGTAGGGCCAAGGCCCCGAAACCAGTCACCGCCACCGAGCCCACCACCGTGCGCCCCCTCCCCTGAACCTCAACTAGAATATCTACCTCTCCCGGCCATATACTATCCGTGGCTAGCTATGCCCCGGCCGGGAGTGGATGACTTAAACATCAACGGGGACTTGTAAGTGAACCTTTTGTTTTACGTTACACTACGGTATTATAATTTTTATTTATTTACAGCTTAGTATTCCAAATAACAACCTACCTGGCGGGACTAGCCGAGGTCGTGGAGGATGACGATTTTATGCACGACCTGCTTAATCAAGTAAGGCAGGTCGTGTATAACAACTGCGTGTTCATACCCCACGAGTAAGTTTTCATGCATTATTTAATGTTTCGTTTATCTAAATTTTAATTTTTTCTCTTTTAGCCTCCTGGGCTTCAACTGTCGCGGGTTCCGGTGAGTTATTTTTTTTTATTATTTGTTGTTATCCAATACTTTTATTTATTAACTCTCTCTCTCTTTTTCTCTCCCAACAGAGTCATGCAGGAGCTCGCGCAGCTGTTGACGTACCGCCGGGTACGTTTCTTGGAAGTCCCCGCGGGTCATGCACGAGTGTACGAGGGACGGGACGATTTAATGTTCGAGGGGGTCCGTACACTCGTGCAAACCCTCTCAGTCGATTGAGTGGGGGGAGGGGGGAGGGAGTTAAAAAAAATTGTTGTAAATATTTTAAATAAAATAAATTGTTTTTGTACTTTATTTACTTCGTTTTATTTAAAATAAGTTCCTATCAAACAATCGACAAGTTTTTCCTACACTTTAGTTATATCTACTTTTATATTTCGTAGGCTTAAAATTTAAAAACTAGAAATTTATATCATTTCTGTGTTGTATTAGTTATATAAAATGGAACAGTTTTTCAGTTTTAAATTCAATTTATTTTTGAAACATCAATGAAAAAAAAACAAATTATCAAACAGACATAAATTTAAAAATGCGTTAACATGTGCATTCTCTCTTTTAAAAATGTTATTTGACCCGAAATTACCGAAATACATTATAGTTATAAAATTTACTTTCAAGATTTTCTTCTTCCAGTACATTATTAAATTTCATTACCACTTGGTACGATGTTACGAAATTGGTGAAGTATCCCACCACGGCGTCGAATTTTTCGGGCTGCCCATCTAAACACGGTATGCGATCGTGTTCGCCGTATAAATTATCATAAATATCATTATAAAATTCTATAATAATATCAGCCATGTGCGTGAATACAATTTCATGGTTACTTAACTTAATAAGATGCTCCTTAACGGCGTTCGAAACTCGGTTCAATGCCGCTGTTTCCATACTGTCCAAAACAATGGAGTCCTCATTTAGTAGATCTTTAATGTGACACGTATTATGATACGCCACGACAGTTGTTTTTTCATTTGCGTTATCGATCAAAACGATTTCAAAGTTATTGGTTTCGTGGCCCGCCGTCCAGCCTGCTAATACGGGTAAACGCGGGATCAACTTCTCCCATGTACTTGTTGAAATGGCGAAACTTTTTACCGACTGCTTCCTACATAAGCGAATCTCGGGATCGAGGGTGCCGTTCACGAACCCCGTTGTCAGGAACAACTCTCTAGAAATGTGGAATCTACCGTTGATTTTTCGTTCGTTAGTTACGCCAATCTTCCTCTTAACAGCTTCTTGATTTTCCATGTTGCACGTTTAAGGTCTTCTAGAATTATGATACACTCCTCTGTCGTGTTCCACGGTTTTATACTAAATTTCCTAAGTAGCTATCGCGAAATATCTGTTGTCCTTGACTGTTCCGTTGTTAGATTGTAGGCGTATTTTTATGTCAAAGTTCTGAAACCATAGATTAAGAAATTCTAACATTCCCAAAATCAGTAATATAAAGAATACAATAAGTAGTTTTTGAGGGTTAACCTCCAAGATCCGACGAATTCTTGACAACCTTTGTGTACTTGCCTCCATAACAGCTGACGAGTAAGTAAATAACACAATAGTAAACTTGACCTATTTATCTATTATGACCCACATTCCTTAGCTCGACCTGTCAATATTTGATTGACGAAATATTTTCCTAACATCTTCAAAGACCTAAGGTCATTGTTGAAGAACCCTCTCCCCTTCTTCGATTATAAGCGTATTTTTAGGTGCGTTTTTCAAACCAGGGATTAAGGAATTCCAGCACTCTCAAGACCAATAAGATAAATAGCACAATGAGCAGTTTTTAAATCTCCAAGATCCGACGAATTCCTGACAAGCTTTGTGTACCTGACAGTTGAGGAGTAAATAAATTACACAATAGTAAACTTGACCTATTTATCTACTATTCTCAACATTCCTTAAATAGAACTGTCACAATTTGATTGATTGAAGAAATTCTTTCCGAACATTTTCTCAATGTCATTGTTGAAGAAGTCCCCACCTAGTGGAATGTCGCACCAACTCTTTTGTTATAATTATTCCTTTTGTTGAATTATAAAATCTATTGCAAATTCGTTGTTTTGTTATACGACTATTTGACACCCTGTCAAGCCATCGTACGTCTATCTTATATCACCTATTGTTCACTGTCAAACAATGTTAGACGTGTTTAAACATGTCGGAAATCAGCTGCGATGGCCTTTGCTAGTACCTTGTATTGTTAGTCAATAATTTCGAAAAATCAACTGTCCTTGACCCCCCTTGAGAGGAGGAAGAGAAGGGGGGGTAGGAATCTAGTATAAAGAACGTGAGAAAATAACAGTACTTCACAGTCGAACATCAATCGTCAAAACCTCAACATGGACGCTGAAGCACTTCGCTGGACACTTGACGAAATGGCCGTAAATAAGCCTTGGAACATAGTCGAAATATACAAGTTTTATTATTTTCTATGCTCTTATTTACACTTAGATCCTGCTAATATACCTTCAACATTACCAGGTTTTATCATAAATGGCGGCTTAAATATTATTCAAACGTTTCTCGATCTAATAGACTATATGAAGAACGTTCCTCGTACCCGTGAAACGTGTCAAACACATGACGAATTGGAACATTTATATAATTTAATTCCTACCCCTTTAAAAATTTCTTACTTAGACCGCGTGAAAAGACGGAAGCAAGAAATGGAACGGGATAACCATGAATCTTTAAGACCCAGTTTCGATAATTCACAAACTGGCAGGGAGATGGGGGAGATTCTAGATAACGCGTGTCAACAAGACGAGACGGAGAACGACCCTTTTGAATATATGTCTCTGAACTTTTCCGATTACGCCCCCAGCGAAAAGAGCTCCATCGTAGATTCGGAGGAGGCAGAGGCGAATGTTTATGATCAATGGGGAGGGGGGTGTCCCCCTTCACCTATAGAAGATGTACCCTCTTGCGAAATTCTAGAGCAGAGCGAGAGATTTTTTGAACATTTTAATATGTATGGGAGGGAAATAACTCTAAATATAACTGATGATCCTGTGGATAGTATATGTTCTATTACGGAACACGTATTAAGCGAATATAGAGCAACAGATTACGTGCAAATAACTTTACGAAGTCTGGGTATAAACCGTCGTTCGGAACTTGAATTATCCTTTAAAAGACTCGATCAAGTAGACCCTTCTATTCTCTTTGATCAACTAGCCGAGTTACTTTATGATGATGAGATCGAACATTTTTTTCAAGGACCTATAAAAATGATATTTAGTATAGTCAGAATACCAGAAGGGTATGGACGTTCTAATCGTCGTCAACTCAAGCCTTTCAGTATTTTTTCAAAGGATCGAAGGGGGATTCGACGAATACCCAACACTGATAATCTCTGTTTAGCGCGTAGCCTTTGTGTTGCTGTCGCTCATCGTGTCCACATGAACAATAAAAACAACACCGAGTTAAAAAACCGTTACAAGAACATATCAGAAACCGGGCCCCGATTCACAACTCAAAAAACAGCGTCTTTAGATCTTTGTCAAAAGGCCGGAGTCTCTGTATCCGAATGCGGTACCCCCGATTCATTCCAGAAATTTAAAGTTTATTTATCCTCCTATTCTATATTTGTTTATAAATTCGAAAACAGAGTTCCAATTCTAATTTTAGGCGAAAATGACCCTACAGATACCAGACCACGCCTCTTTCTACTTAATGAGAATAATCACTATAACGTCATAACAAATTTAAAACCATTGTTTAGTCACGAACACTTTTGCGAGAAGTGCCTCACACCTTACTGGCGTGTTCAATCTCATAAATGTAATGACTTTTGCTTTAAATGTATGCGTCCGACTGTTTGTCATGGACGTGAAAAAACATGCGACTCCTGCCTACGAAAATTCTGGGGTGACGATTGTTATAACAGCCATTTGGTTCCTGTTGGTAACAAAAAAGCCCTTTGCGAGCGGCTTTACCATTGCAAAAGCTGCTTTAAAATAATTGATTTCGTAAAACGTACTACTAGGCATAGCTGTGGGGAGATTTTCTGTCATATATGTGGGAAGCATCAACCCAGCGATCATTTATGCTACATTCAAGTGATCAAAGACAAAACAATCAATGTTAACCCTGCTAAAAAACCACGCAATAATTTACCCGAACTAATGTACGTTTTCTTCGACATTGAATGTATACAAACGAAAAGATGCCCAGAAAAGTTGGGAGCGTACGAGCATCAAGCCATCTTATGCGTTAGTATCTCGGTCTGCGGAGACTGCATTGACGAAACGTCCCTCGATTTTAATTGTATTAAATGTAATCAATTTGGGCCTCGCAAACAACGCTTCACAGGTGGCAAACCTATTGGTTCGTTCCTAGATTACTTGATTAGCTTATTCGACGTGAAGAAAGTCATCGTGGTGTCTCATTTTGGTAGTAACTATGACAACCAACTATTAATTAGAGAAATAATTAATCGTGACGAGAAATTTGTACCCGAATCATTGAAAATTAACGGAACTCGGATTTTAGAAATGAAACTATCAAATATATTATTCCTTGACTCGTACAACATCATCCCAGTCGCTTTATCCAAATTTCCCGCTACTTTCGGTCTCCCTAATGCCGCTAAAGGGTATTTTCCTCATTTCCTTTTCAACGTAGTGGACCACGAGTTCATTATTGACAGACAGGAAGAGACTAACTACGTATTGGAGGACACTCTACCACCGACAGAAGCTTACGGGTGTCAGTATTTCACCAGGAAAAACTTGGACACTTTCTTAAAATGGCACACTTCAGAAGTCCGTAAGGGTAAAGGCTTTAATTTTTTAAAGGAGCTTTATCATTATTGCGAAAATGACACTCTACTCTTATTTTTGGGGTGTTTAACCTTTCGGTCCCTCCTACTTAAAGTTACTAGCGTAGACCCATTTAATTGCGGCTCAGTTACCCTCCCAGGCGTTTGTTCCTATGTCTATCGTAAAAATTATCTCAAATCCAACACCATTAGCATCATCCCATCAAAATACTACAGACTTGGCGAAAATAAATCTTTCGGCGCTATTGAATGGCTAGAATGGACGTCTCACGAGAGAAACATTCTTATTCAATCCTCTTTTAGAGGTAGGGAGGTTAAAATCCAAACCCTAAAGGTAGATGGTTATTGCCCCACAAACAAAGAAGTGTTCGAATTCATGGGATGCTACTATCATGGCTGTAAAGTTCACTTCCCTATAAACAGAAACATGATTTTACATGGCGACCCCAGTAGCAAAATCGACGTTGGGCCAACGGAGTCGGCTCGAGATTCAACCGACACTGCCCTATACTGCCGCAAAATGGTCGGTAGACTTTCCTTTTGACAGTCGAAATGTCCTACCTGAAAATGGGTCGGTCCGGCGGTTTTCCAACCTTTTCAAACGTGCACGGAAAAGTTTCGGGATTTCCAAAATGAGGTCGGGATAGAAATTTTGCCAGCACTTTAACCGACTCTAAAAGTAAGCGTGGCCAGCTCTTACATTATCAAACAAGAAGTCGGCTTTGTTATCGGGTTATGGTCGGATTATTAATCTAATTGCGGTCGGCTTTATGGCTTGTTTGTGGTCGGCTTTATGGCTTGTTTATGGTAGGCATTACGATTTGTTTATGGTCAGCTTCACGACTTGTTTATGGTCGGCTTTACGACTTGTTTATGGTCGGCTTTACGACTTGTTTATGGTCGGCTTTACGACTTGTTTATGGTCGGCTTTACGACTTGTTTATGGTCGGCTTTATGGATTGTTAATGGTCGGCTGTAGAATTTTTTAAGGGTCGGTTTAGAGATCTTTTACTGTAGGTATTCCTAAGTATCTCTGGTGATTCCCTCCCATTGGACCGAAATCCCATTCAACCGAAACCAAAGAAGGGAGGTCCCATTGGACCGAATTCCGCACCTTGGGCGGTTTACGTAAAGTGGAGATATCCATGAATGACTGCACTTAACGTTAGTGTACACTGCAGTTATCTCCGATAAAAACGAAGTAGCAATGAGTTGACCGTGGAAACGGTTTTAAAGCCTTATGAAAATTTAAGGGAAAGCTAAAATAGGCCGTAAACCGTAACATTTTCTTTAATGTTACTTTAAAATGATACTTAAAACGAGGGATTTATATTTATATCAAGGTGAATAAACATATTACACTATATTGTTGATTCTAAAATTTTATTTAATGTTTTGTTTGTAATACAAATCCAAGTATCTTTGATTTGTCTTAAAACATAAGAAAACAATAAATAGCTCCCTATAAGTATGAAACGTGGTACATTTTCATACTACAGCATTTGCTCCCAAATTTGGCGCGCTTACGCTTTTACGCCCCGTGGGAGAAGTTTCGGTACTACGAGTAAAAGGGGGGCGAAACTATCGCCGCCACCTAAGGTGCCCACGAAAGGCACGATGGGCCGGGGAAATATCGCCGCGCAAGTAGAGACACAAGATACTCCTTACCTCGTACCAGTGTAGGCGCTAGCCTCGTTCGTCAAAATCTCGCGCCATCTAATAATTTATTATGATAATTTTGCAATGTACTAAATCAGTTATAATTATCATAATAATAATTTCAAGACCTTTAACTATTTAATTACGATATAAAATTTGAAATTTTTTTAAACAAATATTTCAACTTTTTAACGCCAAAAGCTCTTAATAGGTGGCATTAGAAACTTTTTACAAATTGCAATGGAAGAAAATCCTATTTACATGGCTTAAATGGAGAGTTTCATACTTATAGGGAGATATATATTATTTTCTTATGCTTAAAATAACGAAATTTGAAATGTTTAGTATTGATCGGTAGGTAGTCGGATATGTCGACCTCTCGACCCTTGTTGTAAATTTGATAAAAACCCATATTAGTTGGTAAGGCGTTGAGCAGCCGACCTAATCCTTCCATACACCAACCGACTTAAAATGTAACTATCAGCCAACTCTATTTGTTTGTTCTCACGTCCGATTTCAAAGCGGAGCTAGTAACTGAAGTTGGATAAGTCGGACTTTAGTTGTAAGTGCCGATTAGACCATAAACCGACGAATCTACCTCGAACCGACTCAAACGCGGAAGAAGCTTCATTATAACTAAATCTGAAATCTTTATTATGATCGGTAGGTAGTCGGATATGCCGACCTTTCGTCCCTTGTTGTTATTTTGATAAAAACCAATGTTAGATGGTAAGGAGTTGAGCAGCCGACCTAATCCTTTCTTACACCAACCGACATAAAATGTAACTATCAGCCAACTCTATTTGTTTGTTCTCTCGTCCGACTTCAAAGCGGAGCTGGTATCTGAAGTTGGATAAGAGTCGGACTATAGTCGTAGGTGCTGACTAGGTCATAAAGCGAAGAATCTACCTCGAACCGACTCAAACGCGGAAGAAGCTTCATTACAACGAAATCTGAAATGTTCAGTGTGATCGGTAGGCCGTCGGATATGGCGACCTCTAGACCCTTATTGTTATCTTTTATTTGATAGAAACGTATGTTAGTTGGTAACGAGTCGAGCAGCCGACCTAATCCTTCATTACATTAACCGACTTAGAATACAACTATCAGCCAACACTATTTTATTGTTTTCACGGCCGACTGCAAAGCGGAGTTGGCAACTGAATTTGGTTAAGAGTCGGAATTTAGTCGTAACTACCGACTAGACCATAAACCGACGAATCTACCTCGAACCGACTCGAACGCGGAACACTCGTGTTACTGGGGGACCCCACTCAAACATTAAATACGAGGTACACAAAAACCAAGAAAAAAATTTGTAAACTAGAAGCCCTCCACTACAAAGTGAATGTCAAATGGGAATGCGAGTGGCTACAGGACAAAACAAATAACACCGAAATAAATGATTTTTTAAAACGCAACGACATTCGTATTAAAACAGCCAAAAGATTGAACCCACGTGATGCTTTCTTTGGAGGTCGTTGTAGCGCTAACAAATTGTACCATAAAACAGCTGGTACAGAAAAAATGCACTACGTTGATTTCACCAGTTTATATCCGTTCGTGAACAAAACGGGTAAAATTCCTATTGGACATCCTCAAATTATTTTAGATAATTTTCCCGACATATTTTCTTTTGATGGCCTTCTCAAATGCGACATACTTCCGGCTCCAAATCTCATACATCCGGTTTTACCCGCTCGGATAAATGGTAAGCTCACCTTTCCCCTATGTTACACCTGTTGTAAAACTCAATTTCAAGGTGACTGTTCACACACACCTGATCAGAGAGAGCTGCGGGGTACCTGGGTTACCGATGAGTTGAGATACGCCGTAGAGCGAGGATACAAAATCACGCGCATGTACGAAGCCTGGTCCTACAAAATAACGCAATACAACACAGAGACTAAACAAGGCGGTATTTTTAAAGACTACGTAAACGCCTTTTTAGAGTACAAAACTCTGGCTAGCGGTTTCCCTGCCGATTGTATCACCCAAGAGGACAAAGAAAACTATGTCAGGAACTACAAAGAAGTTGAGGGGATAGATCTAGATATAGATAAAATCGAAAAGAACGAAGGGTTGAGATGCCTCAGTAAGCTTATGCTTAACTCTTTTTGGGGGAAATTTGGACAGAAAACTAGACACGCCTCAACAGACATCATAAAAGACGCCAAGACTCTATACGAATTGATCCTCAACCCCGATAAAGAAGTAAAAAGTCTCATGACTTTAAATGACAACACCATCTTAGTTAAATCAGAAGACATTGTCGAGAATGAGATAGCTCATAAACACACTAATGTCGTCATAGCCTGCTACACCACAACTATGGCACGCCTTCATCTTTTAAAACATCTCGAGATGGTAGGTGACCTCTGTTTTTATATGGATACTGACAGCCTTATCTACCTCTCACCAGATGGCGTCCCTATACTCCCCACGGGTGATTATCATGTTAATTTTGATATCATGAAAAAATTATTAGGCGTAAACAACCAGGGGAAACCTGAAATGAATTCTATCCAAGTACCCATTGGCCCCCAAATACGTCGCCTGCCCAATCATACCCTCATTACAATAGATCAAACAAAAATATATCAAGTAGTCGTCGACAAAGTCAGAGTTTTCCCCGATTATACTACCACACCATATGGTTATCAAACCAATTGAATTTAAAAAAATTGATTTGTGTGTATATAATTTTTGTATTTTAATTAATATGTTTAATTAATATTAATTGTGATTAGCTTTATTACACTCAGAATAAAATTTACCATTACTGTGAAATAATTTCTTATTTTATGAAAAAAATATCTTTAAATAATATCCCCACCAAAAAAAGACGAGAGCGTAAAAAAAACACGGCTCCTCCGACTTAACAGTGGCCGCCATCTTGTATGCCATACTGGCTGCATACTCTCTGATTGGGTTCCATTTTTTGGGTCGACGATTTAAAACGTTTTATAAATCAATCATTAAAATTTGGATAAAAGATATTATTAACAAAAAAACCTTTGCCATATTATTGAGTGCGTGAGAACTGTATTAAAAGTTGTGATTTAATTAGTTTGGTACGACTTCGACTTGCTATTTATGAGCAAACGTATAACACGAAACACGTAAATGGACACCGACAAATGGCGGGCTGTGTATTTATTTCACTATTGGGCTTAGTTTCCAGTATTAAAACGTATTGTAGTTCAAATTAAAAGCAGCAATCCATTTAAATATCACTAACGTGGAACTGTTTCTATCATGGTCTACACTGGAAATCTAGCTGTA
Source organism: Phalangium opilio (assembly GCA_019434445.1). Classification (NCBI taxonomy): domain Eukaryota; kingdom Metazoa; phylum Arthropoda; class Arachnida; order Opiliones; family Phalangiidae; genus Phalangium; species Phalangium opilio. Next base: position 453,266 of record JAEQBA010000096.1, on the reverse strand, counting down.
AATATAAACGATGTCGCATGTATCTGTTATATAGTAAAGATTTGACACGAACCATTTTGAAAAGAATGGAAAATTTCACGATTCAAAATTTTTGGGCAAATGTAATTTTGGTGAAAAAAACGAAGATAAGTATTTTTTTTAAATAATTGATGTTTTATAATCATGTCTTTAAACTGAAAAAATTTAATATCTGTTACTTCGGTCATTCTATTTTGTTCTCTTATCATTTACTTTTTCTAGTCTTTGTCCACGAAGACATTTTTTATTAATATCTGCTCCTTCAGTCTTCATTTTAATTAAGATTGTTAAGAAACTGTTGCATTTTTAAAATCTGCACTAAGCACAAACATAAATATAGGGGAGCTTAAGCATAAGGGACCTAATATTGCTAGTTAGTGACTAATGCTTTCAGGTACAAGTTAATCAGTTATCACCAATGAGATTAATTTATCACTGAAAACATCAAATTTTCATACTAAAATTATTTTGGCCTTTCTTTATCCCCTGGTTTTGAGTATTAAAATATTTAAAATAACTAAGAATTATCTAGAATCATTTCTACTGATATTTCAAATTCAGAAGAAACAGAGTCATCGTTTTGAGTCTTTCAGATGATGGCTTGGACTTATGTTACTGGTTTTCGGTTTTCCTTGTAGCAGTCTAACTGAGACAAAGTTTCTGCCTGCCAGCATAGTGCACTCGATCCGGGCTCATGGACGAAAGCCGCTCGCGCTATATAATAATAATTGACCAGGTCACGTCGTCTGCTAAACTTTGGAATTAGACAATTAAACTTTTTGTCTGGACTCTGTTTACCCTTGAATTTTCTTAGTGGTCCTGTGGTTTTATTTTTAAACTGGTCATTTGCCCTGTGCCATCGCCTTATTTCCCACACTGGGCAAGGAAGCATTTCTCATAAAGGATAATGGCCATCATTGTTGTAAAAGAAACAGCCGGGCAGCCCCGTATTTGTTTACCTGCCCATAGCCCACTAGATCACGCGTAACACTACGCAAGATGCAGAGCAGCGTCCCTGATTATGGATTGAGTGAGCTATGCCCTGCCTGGCCAAGTCAGCTGATTTAGGTGAAATATTCATTACTTCTTTGCGACTTAATTCTAGACATTCTTGAACGAATCATCTTGTGAAAATTTTATAAGACAGGCTTCTGGCGCTGGGTTTTTTTCTGAGCCAATTAATTTCAACCTTTTTTTCCTCTCTTCAGAAATTTAATAATGATAGTGTGTTACATATTTATCCAAAATTTATATTAATTAATTAACACACTGTACATCGCCTAAATTTGTAATTTCGCGCTTAGAAGAGGCTGAATTAAAAATATTGATTTGGAGTCAGGGATTAGTCATAGTGTGATTGAATCTATCATTTATTTTACCAGCAAAAAACGTATCTTCGTAGCGGTAACCGCCCCAGTAGCACAAGCCTTCCGCATAATAGTCGGTTAAAGGTCGAATAGTCGGTTTACGGTCCAGTCGGCTGTACCGTGCTTATTCCGACACTTTTCCGACTCATGGAGCCGACTACTTCTTTTAGTTGGCAATGCCGACATCTATCTGACAGTTGGAACAGAGATGGTTTAAAGTAGGCTTGCCTACCGTCTAGAAAATTCCAACTTATTTTTTGCCAATTGATTACCGACTCTTTCGCGCTAGTCGGTATTGTGACGTTTAAGAAGAGTAAAATTAAAAGCAAAGTTATGCTTAGGCCGTTTAGTAACCGACATTTATCCGACAGTTGGAACTGAGATGGTTTAAAGTAGGCTTGCCTATCGTCAAGAAAATTCCAACACATTTTTTGCCAATTGATTACCAACTCCCTCGCGCTAGTCGTTATTGTGACGTTTAAGAAGAGTAAAATTAAAAGCAAAGTTATTCTTTGGCCGTTTAGTAACCGACATTTATCCGACAGTTGGAACTGTGGTGGTTAGAAGTAGGCTTGCCTACCGTCCTAAATATGTAACCCATTTTTGCCAATTGATTACCAACTCCTTCCCGCTAGTCGGTATTGTCACGTTTAAAAAGAGTAAAATGAAAAACGAAGTTGTTGGTAGGCCTTCTTTTTCCGTGGGACGGTTTTTTTTTGAGTTTTACTATTCCGCATATGCCACCAAAATATTTTTGTTATATATTTAACTTATACTATATTTCGACCCACAATCAGAAGTTGATAATACTATATTTTTGGCAACACTAGAAACTTAACCTTACAAAAAACTGCAAAGCAAGAAAACACATCTGATTTTCTAGTTTGAATTTTCCCTCCTGTAATTTCTCGGATCAGGTGACACGCCTCTGTTCTATTGGCGTAGCTAAGGTAACGCCATGCAGGTCATCATCGAAGAGGGCGCTGCTAGTGCGAAAGCAAGTCAGCCTTTCCAGTATCTCTGACGCGGCTGGGTCGTTAGAATGTTTAAACGAGATTTTTGTGGTCGAAAATGATTAGTTCTTGGCTTGCTAACTTTCAATTTCATCGCTAAGGTTCTTTGTCACACTATATAAACTAGAAGCGTCTTCGTTTGTCACGTAAGGTTTGAATTTTGTTATGGAATTATCAATTTATCTTAGAGCCAGTTTTATGCATAAGCCTTTGCTTTTTACCTAGCTTCTCATCTGCTGGGAACCACACCCATAGAAAGTGAAACCAAAACTTAAACGTTTATGTATACCTTCAGTTTCTTTGTTTGAATATAAAAGAAGCAAGTGTTTTGGGGCGCTTGGAGTTCAAAAACCTTATATATTAAGTATTTTAGAGATTTTTGGTTGTGAAAATAATACTGAATTCCAAAATAGATCTCAATTTGTTTTAGTTACAGAATTTTTATGCGGTTTCAAACATTTTAAGAGAAAATGTTTCCATTAGACTAGTCGTGTAATATCGAATACGTTGTTTAATATTTGAAATTGTTATAATTGATGCTCAACCTGTATGTTACTTGAAATATTGTACAAATTCTAAAGTGATTTTCGTTGAAAATGTATTAAAGAAATTTCAATACTAGGTATCAGTATCCTTTACTATAAGCGAATGAAGCCTCGAGTTAAGGTTTGATCGTCGCAAAACCGTCGGACCTCTTGCGGACAGGCGGTTAAGTCGACTCTCAAAAGTGTTGTATGAGGGTCGTATTTCATTCGTGTCGTAACAGTCGGTAAACCAGTGGGCCATCGTCCCACCGGGCGGACATTTCGATTCTCAAACCCTTACTCTACCTGCCCTTTACCGACGATTTACCGTTCCTATACTAAAAAGCCGCGAAATCGTCTGATTGAGCGTGGCTTTAGGTAGGCATAATGACGCCGACATATAGTCGGCCAACAGTCGTTTTATAGTAGCCTCATAACAGTCGGAAAACCGGCGGGCCGTCGTCCCTCCAGGCGGACATTTCGACTTTCAAACCATTACTCTCCCGACTTATTAGTGACTTTTTACCAACTCGTCGGTAACACAAAAGGCCGACCATTTAGGCCCTACGTCGGCAGTGCTACTAGGGTACCACTAAGAGTCAGCGAGGGGGCCCATTACCCAGCGACGCAGACACCGGCCGATTTAACAAACCCATCTTATAGAGATATAGTACAGAACCACAAATCGAAAAAAATCAATCCCAAGCCTGAGCCTGAACGGCATATAGAGCAAAGAGAGAGACCTTCAAAGTCAACGAAACCCAAAAGACAAGTCCACCACGAGGAAACTAGGAAAAACCCATTCAAAGTAAAGACAAACAAGTTCGTTGGTAGGATGACAGAAGAGCGAGCCTCACTCTGCAAAATTAGAGTCGTGCAACAATATAGGACCTACTTTATTGGAAATTGCTCCCCCAGTGCTAATGAGGCTCAGATCCGAAAGTATCTACTGAATAAGGGCATCAAAGGCCTAGGAATCCGGCAGTCTTATAAATCCAAAAGTGACAATAACTATGCCAAATGTTTTATAATACGAACTTGTAGTGATATTAAGGATATACTTGCACCAGAAATATGGCCTACGGGAGTGTCATGCCGATGCCTCACAAGAGGCATGAACAACCCTGAAGATTCCCCAAAAATCTGGGGTACAAGCGACAACAAAGATATACTAAAATGGTCAAACTCTCCTACGTCGAAATTCCTGCTGTCAAACTGTGATTCCGAAGATATTGAATTGCATTTAGAGGAACTAAGCATTAAAGATGCAAAGATATACCAGAAAAACAATGGAGACTACTGGACCACGGATTTTATTATAGAATGCAATGGTAAATACGATAAGACCACACAAGACCTGGACAATTGGTCCGCCTCTCTGTCCATAAAAAGATTCTGGAATACATACACTTCAGAAGAAAACAATAAGGAGTCTCAAGATCTGGAAATAACTGAAGTATGACCAAATATACCAACGGAGCTGAAATACACACCCACTCACCATAAAGGACTACTTATAGCCGACCTAAACATCCGAAGCTTAAAATACAAAGTAACTGAAATATATTACCTATTAACAAAGTTCAATATAGACATGCTAGGACTTACTGAAACCTGGTTGAATAGTACTATCCCGGATAGCATATGCAACATTCAGGGCTATAACTTGTGGAGGTCAGATAGGAAGGACAGAAAAGGAGGTGGGATTGCGATATACTATAAAACAACCATACCAATAAGCCAAGTAGAATTTCAAGAAAGGGAAAGACCAAAAAACTCCATGTTGGAATACATGTGGACGGAAATAACATACATAAACTCCAACAAACTAGTGATCGGCTTTATATACATTCCCCCACTAGCGCAAATAAAAGATTCCTTGCTAGAACTAGGCGATCAACTAACCTATCTTAACTCCGGAAATAACCCAGAAATTATACTCCTTGGAGACACAAATTGTGACCTACAAACTAATTCGCTCTCAGCCAAAACAAAACTCCTAACTAAAACAATGCAGGGATACAAGCAAATGATCGGAACTCCAACAAGAATTACCCTGGAATCACAAACGTTAATAGACCATATATATACGAACTATCCTGACCGAATAATAGAAGTCCGTGTCATGACGTGTGGTGTCTCCGATCATGACCTAACAGAGTTGGAGACTAACAATGGGGCGACCTTGATGATTTTCTAGGAAAAGTTGGAAGGGTTATTGCCGAGGGGTCGGACATATGGCATTTTTGTGTTCGGAATTTTGAAAGCAATATAATGTAGTAGGGATTTTCATTTGTCAATTCTGTATTCTATAGGACGTATCTAAAGATTTTGGAATTTCGATGAAAATGTATGGGATTTTGGCTAGTGCCCGACCCCTCGGTTCTCGCTAACCGTTTCCCCTGCGGGAGTCGAAAATTTACGAATGGAAAGTTTTCCACACTCGGAGGGGAATTACGGGCTGGTCAATCTTTCTATAAATTCTACTTAGAGAGAGGTGATTGGCCTCTGGAACCAACCCGCTATTCAGCTTCGATAGGGATTATAATAGTGGAAAACTACCCTTTTTTTAGATTTTAGAGAGATAAACAGATGTTTTCTTTACGTTCGTTTTTGGGTTCTTTTAGGTTTTAAATTTTAGGTGTGAATTTTTAGTTTTTGAATATTAAATTTTTGGGGTTACATTAAATTATGTTTATTTTACATGTGGTAGCCTATGCAAGAAAATTTCACTCGGAAAGTTGCCTCTCTCTGATTGGATGAATTCAAATATTGGGCCGCCAAGTGCTTTTTTGCGAGAAAGAGACGACTTGCACTAGCTAAAGCTAGAGATACGTACTTTCCCCTATTTTCTTCTGATATCACTTTATTTTCCTTTTCACCCTCCCTTTAAATTAACATTATCTCTTCTTATATTTTATAGTCTGGAACTGATAAGAAAGAAATCGAGAAAAAAGTTTCTATTCATCCAGCTCTTATCATTTTGGGTCAAGTATATTTGAAAATTAACTTGTAAATCTGACCTTAATTTATGTCAATAATAACCTAAATCTGCTCTTTTTAGGTTCTAAAATGAGCACAGGAAGAGCTTCCCAGTTGATGGTGAGCATTGACAAGAAGATTATAAATGACCATCTACCTGGAAATGAGTTAATTTCAGCACTCTGTTTCTATTTTAGCACGTTCTACGTGTTTAATGTAAAATATCCACCGTCATGCATTTTTGTTTTTTCAAAGGTATGTACTTTCGATCATTTTTGTGAGTGCTTAAACATAGCATAATGGCGATTGTGATAAATCAATGAATATTTAATTTTCAGGTATTTGGCAAAAATAAGTACAAATAGTACAACGTTTAAGACTGCAATTAATTCAAAACTCACTGGGTTAATGAACAAAGTATCTCACACCGATTGGACTGAATAACAATCTGTAAGTTAAATTTTCAATCCTAGTTTTCTGGGAAAAGGAATTTCTATTATTTTAACACGGTTAAACAAAGAATAATGAAGTTTTAAAAAGGTTTGGCTACAAACCTAAATTTTTAATTAAATTTTTAAAAGTTTCAAAAATGTTTTACCAAAATGGCTTCAGTGTAGACTGATGCTGCGCTCGCGTTAGATTTTTTTCAAGAGAGCATAAACTGCCCAAATAAGTTTTTTTATCGATTTATTTTAAGTCATATTTCAATTAACGGAAGACTTAGTTTTAACAAAGTAAATCGATTCAAAAATGATTGCCTGGGAACTTCACGCTCCCTATAGACGTAGTGCCTTGCGGGTTTTGAAGCGCGTGGTTGCAAACTTACGCTACTGACGATTTTAGGCTGTAGTAAATCATTTATTAATTTCTGTATGAATTTTCTAAAATTAGTCTCAAAAACCTCTGGTTGATATCTTAAACGTTTTTTAAATAATCAAGTTTTAAGACGTGAAAACAAATAAGGAAAATGGAATCATTTAAATTAATACGAAGCTAAGGATCCCCACTTTCTTACAATGGCCTTCCAATAATTAGAAAATAGTACCTTTCCCTCCATAATAAACTTTTTATTGTTTGTCTTTTCAGAATTCCTTGGGCTCTTCTAAATAAACCAAATGTAGACTTTGAAAATAAAATGTCATGTTTCTTTAAATTACAATTTCATTATTGTAAACTGAAAGTGTTCATTAAACCCAACAGGCTTTGTTTAATTTATCTATTAACTTGAATATTTTAACTTTATATCTTTGGAATTTACACTTTTGCGCTCTTTGAGCAGCGAAAGTATTGTTCTAACCTAAGATGGCTGGTCGCCTGGTCGGCAGGTCGGCTGGCTGGATTTTGGTGTGACCTGATGAGTTTCGTTATAAATAAACTTTGAATTTCAAATTTCCCGCGAATTTTCGACTCCAAATAGGTAAATATATAAAGTAGGAGGAGCTAATTGAAAAATATAACAAATCGTCACGAGTGACATTTCTAGTCTGGAGAAATGACGCTCGCACTCGTAAGATCATGGAAAGAATGCACGCAAGGAAATATGTTTTCATACAGTAAGATAGTGTGAAAAAAAATTCTTCGCGCGCGTTCTATTTCCATGGCTTAACAACAAATCACCAGACTCACGTCACGTGCAAAATCTCGCGCAACTGTGATGACGATTTCTTATTTTTTAACAAGTTCAGCAAGACCAAATACTTTAAACATTCACCTATTCACCCGGAGTTCATATTACACCTCTTAGGTGGCGTAATGCATTTTATTTCAAATGAAATTATTTTTCTGTCGGTGTCGGGAGGCGAACCTGCGACGTCCCAATCCATATTAGACGTCAGTGAAGACGCCCGCGCGCCCTACTACGTAGCCACGCTCGCGTATAATATAGAGCGAGTTAAGTTATAGTCAAGAGAAGAGAGAGGTAGAAGGATATGGACCCCCTCCCCACCCCCACGACGTGCTCCACTGGATGCAGTCGAATATATATTGTATCGCGGTAGAGGAGAGAGAGAGAGAGACAGACTTCGCACGTGCGCCAGACTGCTTTTAGCGCTGTGTTGCTTGCAATTTTTTTTTTGCAATTTATAATTATTATATATCTATTTAATCCTTGGCAAGATTAGATTTCTACTTGGGAACTTAAACATTACAATTAATATTATCATATCAATCAAAAAAGAAATTAAAGTTCTCCCCGACGGAAGGCGCGCTAAGCAGAGAGAGTTTTCTAATTTCACCAATGATATCGTTTTAGAAGACTCGTCTGCTTAAAAGTTAGGGTCAAGGTTTTATACTCTAAGATATCGCGCTCTCGTTAGGTTGATTTACTAATAAAAATCAACAACTGAATGAAAAAAATTAAATGTATTAACAAAATGAAACTCGAGTCAGCGTTTTAAAACTATAACTAGTTTGGGACGGAGGTATCATTGCTCACTATGTGTTTGGCAAGTGTGAAAAAGAGTGTATGTTTACGCGGTTAAGAAAACTTTACTTCAGTTTACACACTTCTATAAAGCATAAAATTGTTTGTACAACCCTATTCAAGGAGGGTTTTATCTTTCTCTTGTATCTAAATCTTTACAAGTATTTCACAGCTGTATAGCCTTAAGCCTACAACAAGGGAAAGTTTCCTACGTCATCGGGAAAGGATTTGGGTAGCGGTCACCCCAGGTCAACGTCAACGTCACTATAACCCTGCAGAAGAGCCAAGGTTAGAACTATGCCGGCTCTCTGGCGACATTGACCTGGGGATGCACCTATAAATTGGGGGACTCTCCCTTTGTATCGTCAGAACTTAAAAACCAGCTACCGAGATCCTCGCCCAAGAACTTAGCGACGGACCCAAACCAAAGGGTCTCAAGTATACCAAATCACAATACTTGTTAATAAATAAAGAGTTATGTTGTAATTAAAGAAGTCTCAAAGGAAGTCAATTAATTTAGTTAAGATAGTTCGCTGGCCTTAAGGTTTGTTTCAGTCCGAACCTTAAGTCAAAACACGCTCTCCCAAAAGAACCCTAACGAGGAATCACATCGAGCGCCTAAACAGTCGCCAAATCGGACTCGCACGGGCTGCTTTTTCTTCAGCAAGTTCAAAATTAAATGATCACTTAATGGAACTGACATAAAATAATAGGTAGATTTTTGCAGAATTAAATTGCAGATTCTTTGCAAAATTAACTAATAATTTTGGCAGTTTCCGCTCTCGCTGGGTTCATCGACTAATAACAGTTACGTAAGTGATAATTATAACAAAAAGATCAACAACTCAAAGATATAAAATGAAATTCGAGTCAGCGTTTTAAAACTATAACTAGTTTGGGACGGAGGTATCATTGCTCACTATTTGTTTGGCAAGTTCAAAATTAAATGATCACTTAATGGAACTGACATAAAATAATAGGTAGATTTTTGCAGAATTAACTAATCATTTTGGCAGTTTCCGCTCTCGTTGGGTTTATCGACTAATAACAGTTACGTAAGTGGTAAATGTAAAAATAAAATCAACAACTCAAAGATATAAAATGGAATTTATGATCAAAATAAAACTAATTTCAATCAACGACAAACGGAATCAACGTGTTCATCTCTTAATCCACGGAAATATGAAATTTCTACATGAAACATGAAAGTGCTATCTACCTAACAATATTTAGAAATGTAATTTGAATTAATGAAACATATTAATTTAAAGTTAACTAATTATAAGTCGCTAATTTGATTATTATATTTAAAAAAATTATATTATTGAAGTAATAAATTTAACGATGGTGTTGATAGTACCAATAGAGTATTCAAGGATTGATTACGTTAATATCAACGTATCAAACAAAAAGTATTTAATTATAATTTGGAATTTCAATTTAAATTGATTCAGTTTTTAAAATGCCCATTGAGAATGAGAGTCTGTCACTGAATGTTGAAGACCTCCAGTGATTTAAATTTCAGACCCTCTCTGTGGGAAAGGGGGGAATTAAATTAACGAGACTTACAAACTGACATCATCCTTGAATTAAATAAGGACTAGAAATTTAAAGTTAAATCAAGGTATTGAAGGTTTAATTAACGTTACTATGAAAGTATCAAATAAACAATTTACAACTTCAGCTCATCAATAAAAAAGAACATTAATATAATTATTAATAGGCATGAACAATTTACAACTTAAGCTCATCAATAAAGAGAAGATTAAGATAATTATTAATAGGCCTTTCCTATAATGGGGGTAGTAAAACTGTACCAGTCCAGAAATAACAATAATTTTGTTTAAGAAAGGACTAGCAATATTTTACTATTTTGTCTTCCTTAAACTTTGTATTCTGGCAGCTCTGTTGCCAAGAGTTTTTTTTGTTAGTTTGCTTTGGTGACGATGGCCTAGATTGCCATTTGCCAATGTTTTTTTCCTAACCTCAGGCTCATACGCGAAAATACCTTAGTGTGTACCTTATTCTAATGTTAGGAAAGGATTTTAAAATATCCATGCGGTGGCATAACTAGTTAAATATCAGCAACAGTTGAAAAACCTTGGCCTAACTTTTAGGGTGGTCTGCTACAGTATAAGGTACAATTCGTTCAGTAATATAAATCGGTTACATAATAACAAAAATATAAATTTAAATATGATTTGCAAACGCTTCAGAAACTCCCGTTACTCGGACCCCGATACACTAAAGACCGAGGCTTAAACCTCCTGAGGTCCCGTAGCTCGCGGCCATCTTTATTGTTTACATGGGCTCGTCAGCAGGGTAGGAAATAAGACAGGTTTACAAGTCCAAAACCAGTTTATTAATTGCTCGGACCAGTTTATTTATTCCAAAACTTGGGGTCAGTGGTCCCAGGGACCACTTTATTAATTATGGTTTTTGGAAAAAATAGACGGTGGGACCAGTTTATTAATTCGGGGTTCCTTATTAGAATTTTTCTAGCTCAACACATTTTCTACCAATTCTACCATGATTCTACTCATAGGTAGTTAGTACTCCTTGGCTACAACTTCCCTACAAAAGTTTTGTAGTCTATTGACTATTGATCTTGTCTAGCGTCTATACTCTAGAATGAGTCTCTTGTAGTCGACAGTTTAGACCATAGTCAGTACTAGTTGTCAGTAGTCGTATTAAGCAGGAGTGTACGGTCACATTACAGACAGGCTGGGAAATAGCACACTTCCTCTGGTCCAAAACCAGTTTATTAATTGCTTGGCCTAGTTTTTTAATTCAAGAAGTGGGGGTTACTGGTCCTCGGGACCAGTTTATTAATTGCAAATCTATTGGAGAGCAAAGGCTGGGACCAGTCCGGAGACCAGTAAATTATTTCATACACTAGGGGGTCACTGGTCCAAAGGACTAGTTTAAAAAATATCCTTATTTCCCAGCCTGATTACAGAGCATGGCGCACATGCGCAATCGGCGCAAGCGAGAGAGAAAAAAATCAGAGAAGTTTGTTTACATTGTTACGGCCGAGGCTTAAGTTTTACGGCGATACTCCGATACTCGTGCCGCTTTGTGAATCGCGCGTGCCGCGTGCGTGCTTACAGAGCCTCGGCGACGGTTATTATCAAATTTGTTTCATGTTTTAATCTACTGACCCTTTCCAGTGTTTTATTTTTAACCTCTTAATATTCACAGAAAAATAATAAATATGGTTATAATACAGGGTTGCCACGGAATTTTCAGAACCAAATTCCCTGACTTTTCCAGGTTTTCCCTGACCTTTTTCTGAGATTTTCCCTGACCTTTTTGGGCCAAAAGTGTAAATGTTTACAGCACGTTTTAAGTGCTTATAATTAAATAAACTCGATCTACATTAAGTTTTCCAATGTATTTGTTTCACCACAATTATAAAGAAACATTTTAACTATAAATAACAGTCCGAGAGATTTTTTTGAAGGCATTTACTCACTGAGAGAAAAATGCCCAGTTTAAACTACAGGAAGTTCATGGAAACTGGTGTATCCATGAATTTCTTGTCAAATTAACGGGATACTCCGTAATTCTAAAATATAGGTAGCGACATGTTATAAAAACAGGTTTTACGTTTGCCAAAACTGCATTTGTGGACTGGTGGTTTTAACTAATTTACCTAGTTAAAAACACACGTTTAAAACAGTTAAAAATACAAGAGTTGCATGTTAATTATACCATTTTCATGTAATATTTACCGGGTCGGTGCCTCTCAGATTAACATTGAAAATCAGTATATTCTACAGCATTAGCTCATGTAAAAATATCATGAGGGCTAATGATATATTTTACAGGATGAAAAACGTAACAATATCATGAGGGATATTGGTAGATTTTACAGGATGAAAAACGTAACAATATCATGAGGGATATTGGTAGATTTTACAGGATGAAAAACGTAACAATATCATGAGGGATATTGGTAGATTTTACAGGAACCAAACTGCAATTTTTAATAGCCTTAAATCTGTATATTCTATAGCATAGGCTCGTGTAACAATATCATGAACTTATAATCTTATATTGGAAGATTATACAGAAACCAAAACGCAATTTCAAAAAGGCGTCCTGTTTATAGTGCATTAAAACCCTTGTTTTATTTAGCAGTACAAAAACGTAAATTCTGTGAAATATTCCAGTAAAACCTCCCTTGAGAAAGTAGATTAAATTGTTAGGTGTTAAACTGCATAAAATAAGAACAGCTTCTGTAAATACTACAAAAATACTTAAGAGAGTTGACTAGAAATTTAAATATATTCCCTGTAAATTTCTTAACTAAATTTTCTAAATGTTATGAACTAACTAGAAATCAAAAATTGGCAGCTATTTACCACTTGAGTTTCTCGACGGTTTGAGTAATGTGTCTTATCTCTTCTATAATACCCCTGCTTTGGCAAGCACGCTGACAAAATCGACTTTCCCCGATTCTCTCCATCTCTCTAGTCTCCACGTTACTCAGCAATAAGTTCATTGTTTTTACTTTTTAGTGACATCTATTGATGGGCTAAAAGTTATGCATTTATATGGAACATTTACTACCCCCTTTTTACCCCAATTCACTCCTTTTTTAGCGCCTTTCCCCCATATTCCCCATTATAACCAATATTACGGCTGGCTGGTCGTCTTTACCCCGCCCATTTTCGCTTTAATTTATTCAAATTTATGAATATTTCATAAATGATGATCTGACACGCGAACAGATGGAGCTAAATTTAATTTTATTTGGCATATTTTCAAATCGCATGTAATGAAGGAAATCGTTCAAACGAAAATTTTGCACGCCAAACAGAACGTGAAGAAAATAATAGTAATAATAATAATGATGGAATGGAAAAGAGTGCATGTGAAAATAAGTGAATGAAATATCTACAGTGAGCACAATCTCTAAATGACAAGGAGAATACAGTAATTGGAAAGAGGTAAAAAGAGTTCATGCCAACGTGAACATAAATAATATATGCCGTGATGATAAAAGTGCATGCCCAATTGAACATTGAAAATAAGAAAATAAATTAGGGAGACGTCGTTTTGAGGATCTAACACGTCATTAGGTAAATCAATATGTACAAGTGGATTATGCTGCACTTGAGCATGTCATTAAAAAACAAAAACAAAACTAATCCTTATTTTTCTCTGGCTGAGATTTTTCTCCCAACCTTCTCAAGGCTTCGGCCATGTCATTAGCTTGAATTCTCTCAGTTTGTAGCCTGAACCTCTCATTTTCTAGCCTTAGCCGTTCCTTATCATTTTTCGCCCTTTTATTTTCATTCCCGACCCTTTCATTTTCATTTCTGATCCTTTAAATTTGGGTTATTTCTGTCAAAGCAGACGTGAACATGCGTAAAGCCTCTTGTGTTCTCTGGTCCGACTCCAAACACGCAACCGCCGAATCTAAAAGCTTATTGGCTGTTGGCAGGGGTCTTTTCCTGCTACGAAGAAATTAAGCTAAAAGAATGTCTACCCGATTTATAAATCCAACAAAAACGGATAGCCATGCATGCAGAAACAATAGCAAGAAGTGATGAAATATAGAACAACGAAATGGACAATTAAAGAAAGACATTAAGAAGATTGAAACGAAAAGGACGCTCTTAGTGGTACCAGACTTTGCATCAACCCTCTATATCAAAAGTTGCCAAAATTTCAAGTGTCAAAAATCGCCCTACTATACCCATTACCCTAATTCAAATAAAGGAGTCGTGAATATTTACATATACCTTTTATAAACCATTGTTATAACCATGTTTATGTCATGCTTACAAGTAGTAGGTGGATGACAGGCATCTTCATCCAAATGGAAGGCGGAACTGTTTCTGAATGATCTTCAGTGAAATCTGTTTGAACGCTGTTTGAGCAGCTTCCTGGTTCTGTAGAAACAATGTCAAGGACATGGTAAATACATAACTAATCATTAGTAAAATTTCATGTTACCATAATTTGAAAAAAATCAGATATTTCTGATGACAGTGATTTTTCCCTATCTTCGCTCGAAACGGGAGGAGCGCTGTACGAGCAGCTTGTTCCTCGATCTGGTTCTGAAAGAAATAATGATAATGACATGGTAAATATATTACGAAACCTAAGCAAAATTTAAACTTACCAAAATTTGCAAAACGCGAACCTACATCAGTTGATGTAAGGTCCTTACATTCTTGCATGTCAGGTGGGGGATTATAGGCATCAGAAGGAAGGCTACAATTGTTTTAAATATAATAGCACACACTGCAGTTTGTAATAATAGTTCACTATACTTTCTCTGGCCATGGGGCTTATTTCGTAACTTTCTTAGCGAGTTATTGCAAGTGATTACTATTAGTTTAGGGGGTACAGTCAACATAAATGGACAATAAGATTTGGATGTCCTCAAACTTAAGTGTTGCATATCTCTCAATTCCGCTCGTACTGATAAAACCATTTAAAATTTTACAGTATTTAGTTATCATGACAGCTGGTCGTGAAAATGAAAAACCAATAAACGTTCACTTTGACAATCTTGGTTTTTTAAAAAGCACGAACGAAGGCGCGACACAACCCTCAAGGTTTGATGAGACCCCATAGCAATTGGATATTTAGACCAAACTCTGACGTAAAATCGGGTGTTGACTCACCAAAACTGTTTTTGCGATAGTCGTGACATATCATAAGTGACGGAAGTAGAAAATGTAGGCAAAAACAATGGCTCAGAACTTCTAAAAAGTGCATCACAACAACATAATGGAGAAAAACCACTTGAAAATGAGGTGCAACAAGTTGAAAATGGAGCGACATGTACTTCATGGTAATACAACAAACTTGAATTTTTAGGCAACTTTAATAGATAGGTAAATGCAAATAGTGGGAGCATTATACATATTGGTCAGATAATACAACCCAATGAAGTTTTACTTTTATCAAGGGTAGGTGACTTTTACGGGTACTGTATTCTCTCCTACATAATCGTTCCTACACAGAAAAAAATGTGTTAGGAAATTGAACACAATCTCTGAACATCTTCATGCAACACTCTCCTATACATGTTCAAAAATGAGAACATGTTCAAATTGAAATCTGTTCTTTTTTCTAATGTATTCAAGCCATTTTGTGTTTGATTTTGAACGTCTTTTTATTTAAGTGTTCTGCCTCTGAACATGTCAATTATGCAGAAAATGTGTTCAGGAGCTGAACACAATCCCTGAACACCTTCATGCGACTCTCTCTACTATACATGTTCAAAAATGAGCACATGTTTAAGTGAAAATATGTTCACTTTCTAAAGTGTTCAAGACGATTTTTGTTTCGGTTTTGAACGTCTTTTACGTGTTAAGCATACACTCTAAGAAAATGGGGTGCGCTTTAACACCTTTAAAAGTAGTTTGGGTCCAAATTTGACATCATTACAGGTGTTCATTTACATCCCTGAAAGGGTTTAATAACACTTATTGAGCAATTGGTGCTTTAAATTGGCGCAACAGAGGTGCAGTTTAACACCTTTTTAACTCTTATATCGAACTAAAACTTAATTTTTACTCTCACATGAGTGTTGTGCAATTCCTTAAAGGGTGAGGCATAGCGCCTTTCAGAGTGTCGCATAACACCATTCAGAGTGTCTCATAACACCTTTCAGAGTGTCTCATTAACACCTTTCAGAGTGTCTCATTACACCTTTCAGAGTGTCTCATTACACCTTTCAGAGTATCGCATAACACCTTTCAGAGTGTCTCATCACCTTTCAGAGTGTCTCATAACACCTTTCAGAGTGTCTCATTACACCTTTCAGAGTGTCTCATAACACCTTTCAGAGTGTCTCATAACACCTTTCAGAGTGTCTCATAACACCTTTCAGAGTGTCGCATAACACCTTTCAGAGTGTCGCATAACACCTTTCAGAGTGTCGCATATCACCTTTCAGAGTGTCTCATAACACCTTAAAGAGTGGGTGATTTATTAGCAATCAGTGCTATATTCACAGCAAGGTTCCACTTTGAGTTAAATTAAGAGGAAAGTTCTTACATGCAGAACTATACCGCTTTAAGCAATGCTTGCAGGGCCGGATTAAGAGGGGGGCGAGGGGGCACTGGCCCCCGGGCGCAAGTCTTGTTGGGGGCGGATAGAGTTAAACTATTCCTCCTTAGGGACATTTGCTGTTCTGTTTTTTCCGACTTAAGGGGGCGGCCCCCGGTGCAAAATTGCTTAATCCGGCCCTGAATGCTAGTTCTCGCATGCAGTGTGAAACTGCATAAAATAGGCCACTTGTTCGACTTTAAATCGAGCATAAAACTGCATGAAAAGTTGGTAATTTTTAGCGACTTAATAGCCTCTGAAAAAGGCAGAAAGTTTTTAATTAGTATAATTTCATCGGGTATTAAGTTGGTTTTGGAGGCCATAATATCCAAGCAGTAGACATAGACGTACTCCTAAAATTTACTAATCTCTTTTCACTAAGAATTTTTCGAGCACCAGAAACGCGTTTGACCTAATCTACTCTACAATATTTAAAAAAATTTCATTTTCTACTCAGAAACGCGTTTGACCTAATCTACTCTACAATATTTAAAAAAATTTCATTTTCTACTCTAATGCTTCTCAAAATAAAGATAAGACATGTCACAAAAGTTGGCGTCTATAGTCGCCCTACTAACATAGTCTCGTTTTTTTAGTGTCGCACAATACTTTTAAGAGTATCGCTTAACACTTTCAAGAGTGCAGTAGCGTTGCTAGGGTTTGAAATTTGGGGGGGGGGGGGTTTAAGTTTATTATTCGTATATTAAAGATTTACAAACTGTTATTGATAAAGAGAACGGAACCGATCAGTTAGTGACTATGAGACAAATGTGGATGAAAGAATTTCACTCGTCTTTTATAAGTTCAGTTTCTGTTTGCTTTTAGTCCCCACTACTGTTTGATACTGAAATTCATCTCTACAAAGATGAAACTGAACGAACTTATCATAATAATTTTTTACACTATAATGCTACAAAATTTTAGGGGATACGAGCAATTTTTTGGTAGAGTTTACGGATTATTTTAAGGGGGCTAACTTTGAAATTTTAGGTGCGCTAAAGCCACCAAAAAGACTTAGCGACGCCACTGCAAGAGTGTCGCATAACGCTTTTAAGAGTGTCACCTAACACGTTTCAGAGTGTCGCCTAACACGTTTAGCAGTGTTTTACAAAAGTACAATACCCTCTGATTACGAATTTCTTTGTTAATTTTATTTAAAGGATAAAAATATATTCTTTCATGAATATCATCTTTAAAAAATGCTTAACAATCAAGTTTTTCAATAATTTTTACTGTTTGGATTGACTTTAATATTAAAACATTAATGAAAATGAAAGAACTTATTTTAAAAAACCCGCAGTACTATAATTTTCCATTTTTAATTTCAAAACGGTTTTTAAAAGTTTTATTTTACATCGAATTTACACCTTAAATTGGCCCCACAAAAACTAAAGGTAATAAAACTCTCTTTGGGTGTTTTTACGGTGTAAAAAATGTGTTTTCTTAAATTACACTTCCCTTTCTTAGAGTGTACGAACATGTTAAGTACAGTCGCCGCAATTAAAAACTTTCTCTCTCGCGACGTCTTGTTTCAACAATAAGCCGCAAATTATTGATCTGATACAATTGTTAAAAAAAAACTTATCGTATATTGTTGTTTTAATAAAGATTTGCGGCTTATTGTTGAAACAAGACGTCGCGAGAAAGAAAGTTTTTAATTGCGGCGACTGTACCTCTCTCATTCTACAGTCCAAGAGAGATATGTACGAGAATTTCTTACTTGTAATTAATAATTAATAGGTATTACTGTACTGAGGTTTAAGTTATTTTGCTAGTAAAAGGACTATTAAGTATTGAAATTTATTTTTGTCACGTAATAGTTACTTAAAACTTACCCACGAAAAGGATTACACCTTTAATATTCTGAAGGGCCAAGGCTCAAAAATCCTGCCCAAAAAATATGTGCTGTTACTTTCGGGATCGGTTTTCTTATTAGCACTTTAGCAGCAGTAAAGGTTGCAGACGAATTTTAGGGAATATTAAAATTTCCCAAACATAAGTAAATGGTCTCTCCTCCCTGATGCAATTGCAAAAATGCTTTGTCAGAGAGTTCGTCTCATCGTCTGCGCTTTGCCAAGAAACGTTTTCAAGGCGTAGTTTAATTAAATTCACATTCCAAATATTTATTATTTAAAAATATGCTTACAAGTCTGGGGATTATTTTAGAGGGTTCTAAGTTTGAAATTTGGGGGGGGGGGCTAAATAGTAGGCTATACCCCCCCCCCCCCGAAAAAAGGCCTAGCGACGCCACTGATTCATTGAATTGTATAATTACTTCAAGTTTAAATTCATTCTTGGGCGACAAAGAAAAACCATGGATATAAAGAATGCGCGTGAGGAAATAGGTTTTCACGCTAGATGATAAGCAACTTCCTATCTCCGACGGGACCTTATTCGATGTATACTCTGTTCCAGCTTTAGTCGTCATCACGCACAAAGCTACGTTACATAGAGATCTAGCTTAGAGTGTGCTGAGAACCAAAGCTGGAACAGAGTATATATCGAATAAGCTTCGTCCAAGTACGCCTTCAACTACAAGGTTACAGAACATGAAAACAAATGATCGCGTTCGCTGTTCCTAAATTTTTAACGCGTTCATTGTGAAAGTGTTAAGATTTTGTGTTCAACTGTTACAATTTTTTCAAATAGAAACAAAAATTAGAAGTTGAGCGCCAAAATTAAGCGAAGTGTTCAATAAATTACACTTTTTCATCACTTAAACATATCAAGAAACCAAAATCTGATTTTTGAACACTAAAATGTGTTCAAATCTTTAACACACTTTTTTCTGTGTAGACGGAGAAAAGCTCTCGTCTTGTCCCATGATCCCCATCTCTATATTAATTGCAGGATTGTAAATAGCAACATGGAGACCGTTGGTACTGGATCGCGAACAAATTTTGCTCTGAACTACACTTTACCAGATCTGTCCGACACATATACAAAGGCAGATCTTTACGCATTAATTCCCCAGGAAAATAAAGCCATGATAAACAGGGAACTCATTACCGTCTTATTCCATGACATCCTTAAAAAATATTCACTGTGAGTTAAATAATTGTGATTTTTTTATTGTTTCAATGCCGAAGCAGGTGTGATAATAGATATAAAACTGTGCCTAACAATTTTTAAGGTATCCACCATCGCATATGCTGGTCACTTAAAAATTTGTGCCGATGTATCCACAATTGAAACAAAATCCCAATGAAACATACGTAAGTCTTCGTCTCGAGTCATTTTAAGATGTAATTAACTAAGATAATAAGTTTTTTATCATTATTAAAAATACATAGCTGTTGCCTTATTATATATTCATCAAAGTTCTCAGCTGTAAATTGATTGATAGTTGGAATATTGTGGAAATGTACAGATAGTTTCATAGTAAATATACAAATTTACTATAAATTTAGATGAACTTGTGGCGAGAGATAAAAATGTTATCATGCAGATTTTAACAACCCTTACATAAAATTAGTATTCTCTCAGTTCATTATCTATTTAAGTTTAATATTAGTCCAAGGAGAGAAGTTGTAAACTTGTCTCATGCGGTGTTGGTGTACATTTTATCAAAATTTTAGGAATAATTTTAAATTTTATAAGTTTATAGATTAATTGAATACAACATTATCTTTCATAGGAACCATGGTACAAACAACTTAGGGCAAAGTTTAGGAACTTTCGGTTCGGATTAAAAGGGGTTCCATCAGTTCAAAATGCAAAAAACAAGTATGGGAAAAGTTCATACAAAATCAAGACTAGAGACCTAACATCAAGGATGCAGTTAGTTGCATTGGAAAATAATCAGCAATCCCTCGTACCTCCAACTGCAAACTCTACATGCACTGTTTCTAAAGCTTATTTTTCTGATAAAGATCAGGCTGCCAATACAGTTGAACAGCCAATAACAGAAAATACAGATTCCTTAGATCTGGATTTTAGTGAAATAAGCGAACCATCAGCCTTGCAGAAAGATACAACAGCATTGATAACCACCGAGAAAGAGTCTTCAACAACAAAAACCACTGAAGAAGAGTTTACATTTTCGAAAACCCCTGAGATTGAATCTGCAACCTCCAAAGTTCCTGGGATAGAGTCTGCAATCTTGCAAACATCAGATATCAGCTCTGAAAACGAGGAATCATTGGACAAAGACTCTGAAGGGCCAATTACAGATAAAGAGTCTCCAGCTGTCTCAATAAAAAGACCTCCACAGCCCTTTAGGAATTTAACTAAGCATTCTAAAAAAATAACATTTCAACAAAACTCAGTAAGTAAACATACGAAAACCTTATTTTATGTTTACTGATGAAACTCATTAAGTTTTTAGAAGACATGGAAGATGAAATGAGTGTAAAAGAGCACATAAAATTCATGCAGGGAGAAATGCAGTGGAATAAAAAAGATTGGATAGCTGTTGACAAAAGGATGGATTGTACATACTCTGATAGGCGAAAGCTTATTGAAACGACGTCGTTGGATTGCGTCATAGAAACGTACCCAGCACTCCGTGATATTAGACAGGTAACCATTCTCGTTTTTTATAGTTGTGACATAAGCTAATTTTGTGTAATTTTTTTCAGATAAATTTGGAATTTGAACGAATTACGGGGATAAATATTGAGAAGAGGTTGGCAGAATCCCTCCAGCTGTATTCGGGAAAAATTTGGAATTTGAACCAAAAAGACTCGGTTGAGTTACGATATGAATTAATGGAAGTAGTGACCAGTTTCACTGATAAACAATCCCAACAAAGTAAAACATACTTCATTCTCATAATTTTTTTAAAATGAAACAAATTTTTTGGTTTATTTTTAAGGTGCTAAAATCAATCTTGCTCTAATGCTAGTTACCAGGAATTTTGAAGGAGAATCACCAATCTATGTTTTCTAAAAAAAGTGAAGTTTCCAAAGTTCTGGTGTCACAGGGTGTAATACTTGTGTATACTGGAAACAAAATCTTCAGTTCTGAAGAATGGGAACTATATGTCGATAAGAAAAAGATAGCTTGCACTAAGGATTTGTTTTCAGCATTATGCTCCTATTTTGCCGCCTATTGGGTTTTCAATGTACACTATCCGACTAATTTGTTTAAACGTTTAACATTTATTGTTTGGGCTTGAATGCCACAAAGGTTTGCACCCAGGTTAAGTTGTTAGGCAAAAAATGTAACAAATTGCCTTAAAAGTTTAAACATAAAATCGGAAATTAAACTTAACTTTTCATTTAAATGTTTAGAACGAACAGTTTATGCGTATTATTTTACAAAAACATATTTTTGATTTAACACATTAGAGTTCATCTTATGCAACAATTAATTGTTCACCATAGGGACATTGAAGTATATCAAAAGCATTTTGGGTTTACCTTGCAAACCATTTAGTCTAACTATACAAGGCATTTTAGGTACACTGTATAAACTATTTTGGGCTCGCTATCTGAACTATTTTAGGGCTAGAATGTAAACCTTTTTAGGCTTACCAGGTAAACCATTAAAGATAACTATAAAAATAATTCTAGGCTCGCTATACAAACCATTTTAAGGTCGCTATACATTCTAGGATTACCATAAAAACCATTCTAGGATCACCATAAACCCATTATAGGATTACCATAAAAACCATTCTAGGATCACCATAAACCCATTATAGGATTACCGTAAAAACCATTATAGGATTACCGTAAAAACCATTATAGGATTACCGTAAAAACCATTATAGGGTTATCACAAAACCGTTTTAGTCTTACCACGAAACCGTTTCAGTCTTACCAAAAAACTGTTTTAGTCTTACCAGAAAACCCATTTTATTCTATCCATAAAAACCATTTTAGACCAGCTATTTAAACCGTTTAACGCTAAGCTGTCGGGATCGCATAACGGTTTATATGGAGCACATCGTAAATATTAATACGATTAAGCAAGAAATATGAAGGTTTGGATTTAAACTTAAAACTATGGTTTTTGTAAATAATAAGATCTAAATTCAAACCATATTATCGTTTGAATAGCATATATGTAAACCAATTTTTCGAAGTAATATTCTCCTTTATTAAAACACGGGTTTAAAGGTAAACCATTATGATCCTTTAATGGTTTAAAAAGTTGGCTTTCAGGGTTTTAAATCCAGGAAAAAGGTTTTTCTCATTAATGGTTTAAAGTTATTCCTGTATTTTTTGCAGTGTAATTTGAAAAAGATGTGAAACGACTTAACAAAGAAAAATCAAAATTCGAAAATCTCTATCACCAAAGCCAATCTATTTTACACCGAATTTTCTCCAAGAGTCAAATAAAGATGCTAAGTGGGAAGAAAAAGTCTACTGGAGTAGCGAAGATTCAGCTAACGCGTTCACTCTTCGTTACCTTAGCTAAAAGTTTGCCACAATTAGAAAAGCTTATTGTGATAACCTTTGATGAAGTCAAAATACGTTCAGTTTTTGAATATGATTCCAGGCACGATCAGATATTGGGCAGATATAACCAACTTCAAGTAATTATGGCTAGAAGTCTTTTTTCAACATAGAAGCAACCCATTTATTTTGGGTTCGATCCAAAAATGACAAAAGCAATACTATTTGAAGTTATAACTGAACTACATAAAGCAGGTTTTAATGTTGTTGCTTGCGTTAATGAAATTGGTGGCGGGAACATTAGTTTGTGGAACTCCCTCGGGATCTCTGTGCATAAGACATGGTTTCAAAATCCAGCTAGTCCTAACGATACAATTTTTATATTTGCTGATGCATCGCATCTGCTCAAATTAATTAGAAATTGGTTAATTGATACTGGGTTTCTTATTGACCAAAGAAATATTGACATTGTGCCAGTTATTGCTTTTTGAGATTAGACTGCAATGAATTAAAATCATGTCCAAAGCTTACTAAACATCACGTTGATTGTGTTAAAACAGAAAGGCAAAATGTAAGAGCCGCAGCTGAGCTGCTGTCTTACTCTGTTTCCGCAGCTATAAGAAGACTAGGAAATTCCAAGAAACAACAGTCTTATTTAGATCCTGCTAATTTCACTGACACAGTCGATTGCTGGTTTGATATTGTCAACAGTTACAAGAAAATCGATAAAAAAGAAATGAAATGCGGCTTTGGAATACACATTCAAAAGTAGTCAAAACCTTTAGAGAAAATGATGAAAATGGTAAACTCAATGAGATGTGTTGGCAAGTCCCAAAACACCCATCAAATGTTCCAAAAAGGAATAATTATATCTATACATTCCTTAATAAACCTTTATCATGAATTAAGAAGAAAATACGACATATATTTGCTCACCCACCGTTTGAACCAAGATTGCTTGGAAAATGTTTTCTCACAGTTGAGAACCCGTGGAGGTCTCAATGAGCACCCAACGCCTTTGAATGCTATTTACAGGGTGCGAATGATAATTTTGGGAAAAAATCGAGGGGTTGTTCAAGGGAACTCTAACACGGTTTCTCAAGGAGCGGAAGAATATTTCATTACAGATATTTTAAAAAATGCTTTTGACGATAAAGATCTTAATGAAATATACGAAGACTGGGAAGTTGCCAGTGAAATTGATATTCTTGAAACAAGTGAAAATGAGAACTTAAACCCTTGCGCATCACCCCCCAAAAAGAGTATTAAATTGGAGAGTTCGAAGAAGGGGGAGTGGAATATCTATCTGGTTGGGTACACACTAAGAAAAAAGCGTTCAATGGGTATTCAGTCTTGAACGCAATTGTTCATTCTTGAACAATTTGGAAATATTAGGCGTTCAAACGTTAAAGGTGTGCTGGATTATCCAAGATGACATTGAAGGTGTTCAATCTTCTCAGTTTGCCTAATACCTTATGAGGTTTATTTACAAAATGTTCATTAAAAATACAATAATATCCGATAATATCTCAACAATTTACTGTAAGAGACATATTTACCCTAAATTAAATAAAAATGGTCTTTACAAACATCATTTTACAATAATATCAAATTAAATGTCACGGATTATTGCCTATTTCACCTTTCCCTTATATTTACATAAAACTGCAAATCGTTCGAAAGTTGAATTCTTTGCAACGCCATTACTATCGGAGAACAATGACAATGTTCACATTCGTTAACTCCAGTCCTCGGAGGCTGTTTACCACTTTTCGTGAACCGCCCAAGGTGTGGTAGTTCGATCTAATCGAATCTCCCCATTTTGATTTCGGTCAAATGGATATCTGGTCCATTGGAAAGGAATCAACACAAATATCGAAGGTTGGCATTATAAGAAATATACTGGTCCTCAAAACTATTCAAAACTTCCGCTTAATTATGCCTATTTATCACTAAATTCATTCAAAACTGCCACTGTAAGCTTTCCAAATTGTCATTTCTACCATTCAAAATTGTCATTTCTACCATTCAAAATTGTCATTTCTACCATTCAAAATTGATACATTAGATGTGCCAAATTGTCAACTATACTGTTCAATTTTGCATCTTTAAGAAAAAATCCTACCGCACACAGTGTTCAACAATGAGCATGAAAGTGCTCAACCTAGCACACTGTTTTGGTGTTCAATTTAACGCAAAAGTGTGCTCCCAGTGTGTTGAGACTTTGCACAATTATTTGTTCAGGTTGGAACAAATATTTCTTAGAGTGTAGCTAGGAAATACTATGAGAAATATCCCGATTTAGATCTGAAATGCGAAAGTAATTTTACATTTGAGCACAATTACAGTTTACCATCATGGGTTTCGCAACTGTCTCTTAACCACTTAGTGAAACCAAGTACGGAGTTTTTAAATGAAGCTAAGACCTATGAATCTTTTTTTCTTGTGGCACACGAAAATGAAATGGTTAATAAGGGTTTGGGTAATGAAAGGGAATAGTTCTATGTGTTGTTGAGAAAATCTTGAGAGATGAAGCGTGTTTATATCTCTCTGTTGTTATTAATTCATTTATACGAATGAGAACTATCATAACGATGAACTATTTAAATCAATTTCACCAAGAAGAATTAAAGGAAAAAAATAGAGCAAGAGCTAAAAAAATTAAAAAGTTATTAACATGAGTTATTTTTCTTATTTTGAAAAACGGGTAGAACATAAGTCGATTGAAATGATAAATTACTGTGATTATTTTTCATTTGTATAAGATACACTTTAAAATTGATAAAAATCTATGTGATGTTCAAAATTGATAAAAATCTATGTGATGATTATGAATTTTTTGTTAAGGCCCCTTCTGAGAATAAAAAAACAAGCTCAAAAACTACTTTAACCGAAAACATATTTCACGTCGATGATTTTATAAAAAGCTATAAGAATTTTACCCAATGAAGAAAACAAATGTTTCTTTCGTATAAAACAATCGACTCGCGATTTAATGCGTTAATAGTTTTATAAATTAATTATAAAATGTACAAACTTGAAAAGTTTTCGTTGGAAACATCTCCTACGGAAGTAATCCTATTTCAACAGGGAAAGTGTCTTAATTTGAAATATCTTTCGAGCTAGGGCCTCTGAAAGTTATAGATTTCTAGCGTTAAAACGTATGAACTTAACAGACATTTAATTGTAATTCGAGGTGTTTTGTTTTGCTTTTTGTCCGTAGAACATTATTTTTTCTTCCGTTCCTCTTGAGAACCTCGTATCCCATAGAAAATGGTTTTGTTCCTTATATATCCTTTCAAAAAAATTTTAAGTTAGAAACTTATTGAGCTAAATCCAACGTAATATAAATTCTATTCAAGAACTGATGTTCCCTGTCAGCGCAATGATACCAAAGACCTTTTCTTTGAAAAGTGTAAAGTTAACCCTGTTCCGCCCTTTCTTTCCTACTGAAAGGTAAAAAGGTTTCAAGTTGTATGATCTTTTCCCCCTCAATTAAAAGGAGTTCAAGCGTTCGCCGTTGTCAAAAAACGTCGCTAACCCACAAATGACGTCAAGAAACAAAAATAAAGGGGGGTAGTTTCAAAATCAGTGGCATCCGTCGGCCTCTGTTACCAATTATGACACCCCTTAACACCCCCAGCCTAATGGGTCCACGGCACAACAAAGATTCAACCACAGGCCGTAAAAGCTATTGCCGTCTCCTCAGCCCGTCTATAGCCAATGTATACCAATTCTAAGGGGTTTCACATTATTTATCACTCTACCGTATTATAACACCCTATGCAGTTTCCGACTTTTTTTCGTCGAAATATGTTCAAGACAACGGGGTGAAATCTAATATCTATAGATAGACCTAAATCTTTTCAAGCTCAGAGGCTCACTATTATTTTTGAAACGAACTGCATCGCTTGTCTGTTTATTTTCAAAAAAAACGTTTTCGCTTAAATATAACAATTGGTAATAGCAAAGAAGCTCTGCGAAATAAGAAAGCTAAAACTAAACCCGCTGAAACGCATAGAAAACTTTTCACCGAGAGAAAACAATTAGAACTCGAAGAACCGCTAGACCCCAAACTTTCTAGTAAAAACAAAATAATTTCCCCAATACATTTTGTGTCCACATCGACACAGACATGTTACAGCTGTTGAAAAACGATTTCTGATTGCGTGTCGCGTAGTGATAATTTAGATAATTCAGGCGCGATCTGTTCCGTCGGTCAAAATTCATCAAGAATTCATAGCACGCCAAAATCAACAGCAAAAAGCTTGGCGAGGAGGAGAATAGAAATTTCATCGATAGTAATTAAAATAAATTTAAATGTAGGCAAGGTTTGAAAAATAAATAAATCTTTTAGACCGGAAAATAATGATCTCGACAACTACCAATTAGTCATTGGTAGCCCTTGCAAAGACAATGAAAAGTCAATTATTAAAGGATATAGAATAGTTGAAATTAGAGAGCTGCAACTCCGTGGAAGAACTCCGAAACCCGCTTGGTTCCGCGTTTAAGCGATGGGAACTCCAGGAGTTGGAAATGCTTTTCTGAGATAAAATTGGAGTTGGGTGGCAGTGGAAGTTTTCGTGTGCGGAGTTGGGAGGCAATGGGAATAATGATAATTATAATTGCGGAGTTGGGAGGCAATGGGAATAATGATAATTATAATTGCGGAGTTGGGAGGCAATGGAAAATTATCTTAAAACATGGAAATCTACGGAGTTGGAAAACTTGAGTCTGGTAAGTGGTAGGGCTCCAATTTAAAAGCGGACTTTAGCGTTGTTTGTCTTCAGAAGCTTCGTACAAAATTCTTTTTTCACCCGTAACCCCACGTGACACGTCCCCTCAGTGAGTCTCTCACACAATGGAGCCGCGGGCGCTTTCCTTTTCTCTTAATCCCATTTGACAAGAGTCTCCTTTCTAGCTTTGAGGCATATTAAAGTAAGGCAGTAGGCATATTGCCAGGCACAACTAATAATAGAATGGACTCTAGTGTTAGTATTTCTTGATTCGAGAAGTTCGTGGCCTTGTCCTTCAAAGTAGCAGTTGCGAAGCGAATCAGCGAAAGGTTTTAATGGACGAAGTTAGAAGGAGTTTAAGAAATTTTAATTTTCAAGGAAGGAGTTGGGAGGAGTTTAAGAAATTTTAATTTTCATGGAAGGAATTGGAAGGAGTTTAAGAAATTTTAATTTTCATGGAAGGAATTGGAAGGAGTTTAAGAAATTTTATTTTTCATGGAAGGAGTTGGGAGGAGTTTAAGAAATTTTAATTTTCCTGGAAGGAATTGGAAGGAGTTTAAGAAATTTTATTTTTCATGGAAGGAATTGGGAGGAGTTTAATAAATTTTAATTTTCATGAAAGGAGTTGGGAGGAGTTTAAGAAATTTTAATTTTCATGGAAGGAGTTGGGAGGAATTTTACATTTCGCTTGGTGGAGTTCTGCGGAGTTGAAACTTTTGATTATGGCATTGGGAGGAATTGGAGTCATTGTTGTGTATTGCCTTGGAGTTGGAAGGAGTTGGAGGTTAATATTTTCATTTTGCAGCTCTCTAGTTGAAATAGATCATTTTTTAAATTGGTGTCTCAAGCTAAATTTCGATCATCGATTGACTTGCACTCGGGGTATTTTGATTTAGTAGAAGAAAAGAGACGTGGCATTCAAAGCACAATCGTGTTCGAATGCCGAACGTGTAAAAACGATTTTTAAAAACATCCGAATCGCCGAATGAAAAAACTATATCCATCTGAAAGAAAACTGACATAAATTCAAAAGCCGTGTGGGCCACTCTTTCAGTTGGTAACGGATACTCCCAACTTGACGAATGCACACCGAGAAACTAATGTCAAAGAAACAATAGTTTTCACCATGTTTTTGATTGTTTAATGCTGTTATCCAGAGAAAACTCTAACAAGCCTTAATATATACAGGTAGTCGCTGTTTTTTGAAATTACATTACCTTAATTTTAAATATACAGCAAAACATTGTTTTTTTTTGTTAACGACTGTGGAAAAAACAGCTAGTTGTTATTTCTCAAACGGAAGTGCAGGATATGTTATTATTAATAGAACGTTGCTGTTTTCCGAAAAAAGTATTCTGCCGTGAAGAATACAGTAGTATATAATTAAAAACACAGATAGTTACACTATTAAGTATAAATTAAACCTATATTTTACTGTATAATCCACCGTAAATTAAAGTTTTGCCTACTATAATTTGAACATTAAGTAATTTACTTTAATTCTTGAAGCACTTTATTTTAAACCTTGAAACGCTTTAATTTAAACCATGAAACGCTTTAATTTAAACCTTGAAGCAATATAACCTAATCTTACCTAACCATGCTAAGCCTTTTGGAAAAGGTCCGTGTTTATTATGAAAGGACCCATATTAAAATAAAAATATTTTGGAAAGTCAGTAAATTGCTAATTTTAAAACCAATTTTTTTAAATTTGCAATCTCTTCTTCATTAAAATTTCAACCTACTTATTTCTAAAATTGACCGAAAATGTACAAAACGTGTTAGGCGACATTCTTAAAAGCGTTATGCGACACTCTTAAAAGCGTTATGCGACACTCTTGGAGTGGCGTCGTTAGGCTTTTTATGGGGGCTATAGCGCCCCCAAATTTCAAAGTTAGCCCCCTCAAAATAAGCCGTACACTAACTTCTAAATCGTCGACTTTAGTTATCCAGTTAGAGAAATTTCCGCTTCAAAAACGTCGTTAGTGTCAAACTGTTCCAAGTTCTCGCACTTGCAGGGATTTTCTTTTCTTTAAATATGGTAGAGTAGATTAGGTCAAACGCGTTTCTGGTGCTCGAAAAACTCTTCGTGAAAAGAGATTATTACAAGTTGGGAAAACCAAAATATTACCTCTCCGAGTGAAGAGGTCTACTACTACAAAGTTATTTACCTAGATATGGAATTATTTCTCTTTTTTGAAGTAAAAATTTACGAAATATTGAAGCAGTATTCCAAGCATAGCGAATATACCGTAAAGCAGACGACATTTTACATCCAATAAGGATAAATCTTGGACACATGGAAATCAGTTAATGGCAAAAAGAACAGGAAATGAAGTCTACGCTTCAGCTGTTTACCCTATATTCTGATAGCTACATTCACAACTGGTTAGCAGTGTAAACACTATCGTCTCGTCTCACCTCAACAATATTCTTAGTTTGCCAACATGAGTGTTAACGTTAAATAATACAAAAGCTAAATTGTAGCTAGACGCACTGATAGTCAATGCGCACCATAAAGAGAATAAAAACTCTGTAGCTTAGCCCTACTAATCTAATTGCCACCATGATCTTTTCTTCTATTATAAAATCTTAACCCGATTATTTAAGAGTGTATTTAACATTCGGCTCACTCTGAACCGTTGATGTCTCTTCATTTCAGACACGAAAATCAAAACCCAAAGTTTACTTCACCTCAGGCCTCAATTATTTACTCTATATTTCATAAGCTTATTGCAAGTAATACTAGATATACCCGCCGGAATCTAGATCTTAGCTTTCTTCATGAAATTACTAAACCAAGGATTATTCTATATACAGATGTAGTATAGCTTAAGTAATATATAAACAGCCATTTCAAATAATAATATTAAAAAGAATATTTGGAATATCGAAATGAAACAGAGCTTTAAAGCTACAAAAGCACTAAATGCATCATAATTACGAAAAATATTTCATCATATTCACTTTATATTAAGGATAAAGGGAATATTATGGTTCTGTAGGATTTCTTTACACATCAAAACAAAACGAACTTCTAACGCAGCGCACTGCGGCACTAGTGTAATAACGGACGGACACACACAGACAATAACATAGACTGCTTTTTAACTCTTTCCGTATTAATTTTGAATTGAGAAACAAGTTTATCTTAAATATTAAAATAAATATAATTAATATTTAATATTTTCTTCGTTAGTTATTCGCCTTATTGAACGTTACATCGTTTTAAAAAAGAACAATTAAACATTCTTGAGAGACTTGACTAATATTGGCGTTTGAAATGAAGCATACGCCGGTTGCTTCGCCTTACTAAAATAGGTAGTATATAAGGGTTTCGAATCGCAGTTATGGATAAGAACAGCGCAATTGCGTGAACCTTTGGTGGAAGCCCCACCTTAGGGAGGCCGGACGTTTCTCGTAACCCTGGCCGATCGCCGCGTATGTCTTAACCTTAAGGATGATGATGGAGTAGAAGCCAGGTGTGCAGACTGGTGTCCATGTGGGATGGACAAAAACAATGACCAGAAGATGGTAGTGTGTAGAAACCAGTGTGTACAGACTGGTGTCCATGTGGGATGGACAAAGACCAGAAGATGGTGTTGTGTAGAAGCCAGTGTGTACAGACTGGTGTCTACACACAAGTGTAATGGACAAAGACCAGAAAATGGTGGTGTGTAGAAGCCAGTGTGTACAGACTGGAGTCCATGTGGCATGGAAAAAGATCCAAAATGATGGTGGACTATAGAAGCCAGTGGGTAAAGACTGGTGTCCATATGAGATGGACAAATGGCCAGAGGATGGTGCTGTTAGACAGGTAATGGATAATAGCTATGGTAAGTGGAATCCAAATTTCCGGGAACTGTAAATGCGGTCCGGAATTTGGGTAAACGTTTGCTCCGATTTGAAAACTGCGAACGCGGTCCCCTGGGGTGTAAGTCAATAACAACAGACAGACACACACACAGACACACAGACAGACAGACACACAGACAGACAGACACGTTGAAATTAGAACCTCTCCGTGACATACGTCACTCGGAGAGGTAAAAATTAACGAGTACGTCTGTATCTACTGCTGGGATATTAGGGCCTCCAAAACCAATTTAATACCCGATGCATTTATACTAATTTATAACTTTCTGCCTTTTTCAGAAGTTATTAAGTCGGTGAAAATGACCAACTAACCATGCAGTTTCAAGCTGGATTTGAAGTCGATCAAGTGGCCAACTTTTTATGTAGTTTCACATTAATGCGAGAACTAAACTTGTTTGTTAGAACTGTCCTCTTATGTTCTCTCAAGGTTGAACCTTGCTAAGCATATAGCGCTATTTGCTGATAAATCAACTAGTGATGCCGCGAATATTGATTTTGCCGAATACCGAATATTCGGCCACCGAATATTCGGGCGTGAGATATGTGCAACCATAAGTTTATAATGCCTCTAAGTAGAGAAATGGCTGCTACTCTTATGGCAATAGTGTTTGTCTGGCTCCCTTTAATGAAACCCTATACACTCTCCGCATCATTTATCACCTCAAGTTCAATACAAAATTGTACTGCCTAGCATAGCGTTTTCCCTTTTAGAATGTTTCAGGACTGAAACCGCCTCTATCTCACGAGAGAGAGAGGGATTTGGGGTTGCTTAAGTAAAATTCGTTCCCCCCCCCCAATGCCTGCCTATACGAAACGTAAAAATCTCGACCCATTTAGTAATCGTCTCGACGGCTTGGTGGCTGCACCGCGGCAGAAATTTCAAAATTCTCTTTCTTCGGATCTTAGCGCTATACGAGTTCTGACGTCACAGTAGCCTGCGGAAGATGCCCAGTTGTAACCCGTGTTTGTGTACTTAGAGGCATGATAAACTTATGGTGCAACTCGCCCAAAACCGGTTATGAGCTGTAACCCGTTCCGCGAAATACGTACATCCCCCGCACGGAACGCAATGGGACAGGTCTCATCATGGTGAGGTGAATAGGCAGACGGCTACGCGAAATGTAGAATCACGTGGGAAAACACTCCTCTCCTCTCAGCACTAGCTGTAACGCGATTACTGCTCTGCGCAATATTGGCGCGCAAGCAGAGAGAGGGATACACTGTTTAGATTTAGATCCGCTCTCTACCGCCTCTGCTACAGCGCGCCTGCGCGGAAGCTTTCAACGTTGGTGATAAACTCGGGAAGGAGGGAATGAAAAGGGGAAGGTTACGATTTTTCAACGCGCTCTCTTTAACACCATAGCTTCGTCTATCTATGAGGATAAGCGCAATCGTTTGCTATCAACAAATGCTGAAAAACTTGTTTTTATTCATCACAACTTACCACTGATAGATTATAAATATTAAAGTAAAAATTGTTATTGAAATAAATAATTTTTGAGTAATTTTTCCGTTTTTTGCCTTCATGATTGGAGATTCGGTATTCGGCCGAATATTACGAAATATTCGGCCGAATACCGAATACGAAAAAAATGGCCGAATAGGCCGAATATTACGAAATATTCGGCCGAATACCGAATACGAAAAAAATGGCCGAATAGGCCGAATATTACGAAATATTCGGCCGAATACCGAATACGAAAAAAATGGCCGAATAGGCCGAATACCGAATATTCGTGGCATCACTAAAATCAACCACTCAGGAAGGTGTCATGCGACACTCAGAAGGCGTTATTTAAACTCGGAAAGGTGTTATGCTGTACCCTTTAAGGAATTGCACAACACTCATAAGGGAGTAAAAATTAACTTTTAGTTCGATATAAGAGTTAAAAAGGTGTTAAACTGAAACTCTGTAGCACCATTTTATTCTTATCTTTGACACTAATTGCTCAAATAAGTGTTATTAAACCCTTTCTGGGGTGTAAATGAACACCTGTAATGGTGTCAAATTTGGACCCATATAAACTACTTTTAAAGATGTTAAAGCACACCAGATTTTCTAAGAGTGTATAACAGCAACCAGTATAAATTTACCCAAATGGACAGTCTGTTAAAAACAGCTAGTCGTCTTATATAAATGACAAGTTGCATCTTAACCAACAGAGCTTAATGTTTTTAAAAAAGGTTTGAGTGCTTTTAGTTTAAAAGCAAAGAGCGTCTTTATCAAAATAAGCTCCGGGATTTATAACTGTTCTAAGAGCTGTTATTTTTACAGCAACCCTATTTTTTAGAGTACCATAAGCGGTTTGAAACAGCATGATGTGTTTTGATTTTCACAGCAAACCACGTTTCAATCCACAGTGCTTAGTGAGTTTAAAACCACATATTTTGCTGTTAGTTTTACAGCAGCAGACATTTTACGTAACTGTGATTTATTGGTAGTAAAACAGCATATAGTGCTGGTTTTTTCATTGACCCCTACAATATATTCAACGGTTAAGACTGTCTTTGAAACAACCTCTGAAGCGGTTATTTTAAAAGCTACAAACGCCCCTGAATACACGAACAATTAATACTTAAAACTGTTAGTTCCACTGTTTAGGAAAACAGTATTGTTGACGGTATTAAAAACAGGGAGGATGCGCAATTAAATTAACATCATCTTGATGGCATACGCTATTGCCATTACCATAGTGTTTATTTTACAGCATTTTTATTCTGTGTGTAGTAGGAACAAATAGTTTTTCGTATCACAATACTTGACTATCACAGTTAGGAACTTGAGCAGCAGTTCTTGGTTGTTGTACATCACATTATTAGAGCGGTACACGAGACTAACTAAAACCGAGAAGTTGGGCTGTGTCACTAGGACAAGCAAAATATCTAAACCCTAAAAATGAGGAGTAAAGTTTTCCAAGCCAATGTCTTGGAATAGAGTCTTACAGGCCGTAAGGGGCGAGAGTAAATAAAGTGCGACACCACCGTAAGCACTCGAAATGCGATCTTGACGGCAAAGAGTTAAACCCGAAAGGGGGTACTGACGGTCTAGTTCCTCTGGGGACCACCAGGTCTCGGTAATAGCGACCAGGGGGAGGCCATGTTGCGACACTAACAAGGCAAGTTCGGAGAGCTTGTAGCGAATATTTAGACTACGAAAGTTGGTGAGTAAGGCCGAGGGGAGGCCCAGGTTAAAACGGGGAGCGGTAGGGGGAAGAGAGGGAACTACAACGCGATTTGGGCCTAAGGCTCGAAGGCACTGTAAGTAGAGGGACGGGCTTGGACGAAACGGCGAGGCACGGGGGGAGGGATATACCTTTACACGCCCGATAAGGCCCGAAATGCCGGAAGAGGATGCTGGAAACCGAAACGAGGAGGAGCATTAGGATTCCACCTTACCGGAGATGGGTACTGATGAAAGTCAGCGGGGTGCGCGGATGTTGAACGCCAACCGGACGAGCATTCGGGCTTGAAACCGGGGCAAAATGCGCCACTGAAGAGGGGTACGGCGCCATGGGAAGCTGCGGCGAGGTATGCTGGTTATCAGAGATGCGGAATCCGGAAGACTCATGATGAGGACGAGGTTGAGGTCGAGTTGCGAGCAGGGCTCGATGGTGGGAAGGTGAACTACTTTACAGTTTCGGACCACTATGCCAGTTTCGCCACTGTCTAAACGTTGCTTAAGTTCAGCTCTGGCCGCGGCATGTTTGGAACGCTGTTTGTGAGTATAGTCAGGTCGAGCTTCAACTGAGAAGCTAGGGTCCGCAAGCCTTACGCTGGCGTATGTGGGAGTAAATCAATCCCTTGGCGAAGGAGAATAACCTTAACAGGGCTGGGGGCGAGCACCTGTAGGGGGCAACACTTGACCGAGACGGAAGAAGCGCGAGAAGGATTTCACATTGCAGTCGTGTAAAAAGGAGAGGACACGCTCGGAGTCAGCATCGGGCCCGTCGCCAGGAAGCTCGAAGAGAACATTGCATTGACGGTCCAGCACTAAAGCAGTTTCTCCATGTAACTGATCGACTATAACAGTCATGTTAGGACTGGGGCAACCATCACCCGGCCAGTTGGCGAGTCGACCTTCAACTTTAGAAGTATACTATATATAATGCAAAGGCTTAGGGATTAGTGGAATTGTGGCGTTAACTCTACTGTGAAATTTTTTGATGACGGGCTAGGTGGAACAATTTGAGCTAGTTGAGGTTGTTTAAAAAATAGTATTGGAATTAAGCTACCGCAATTTTGACATAAACTTTGGAAATGAACCTCAAATAGAGTCCCACTTAAAATTTACAAAGAATGATCCTGGAGCAGCGGTAGAACGAAAAAACTATGGAGTAACAGGACTCGTGGAAAGGTTGTGCTATATCATTTTAAATATTTATCAAAATATTAGTCAGGGTAAATTGAAGAATGTTGAGAAGAACACGAAAACCGTAATTTATTGGAATAATTCAATTGCAAATGAATTTAATTGCCTATCATCCTTTTTCAACTTTAATGATTGTGTCGTAGCTGATGTTTATAACATCCCGAAGCGCAGATATTGCACGTATACGGTAGAACTGTCTATAGTTTTATTAAAGATCATGTACCGAAAAGAATACCTCCAAATGAATCCAACCTTAACAAACTAAAACCTACTGAGGGTTTTAAAAAACATGAGAGGTCACATTGGTGAAATTTGGAAAGTATCAAAGTATCAAAACATCGGCTTATGTACAAACGACGATAGCTCTCAATGGCACAACTGAAGAAGTCTAGAGTATTATATTGGTGTAGCATTAAGTATCGGATGAATCAAAGCGAAAACAAGAGAATACGTTTTTCTGGGATCAGAAAAAGAGATCGTGGCGACATTATTATACCTAAATATGAATTTCTAACACATTTTAGAAATCTGAACAAGCGAATGAGGGAGGTTTTGACTCTTGATGGTATAATGATTCATGAAAGTATTATAGCTAAAGTAAGTGTGCTTGCCAAAAGTATTTAATTATTAATAAAAACTGGCAAAAATTTCCATTACTATCATGCTTTAAGCAGCAAAAAGGCTGTCAACATCTAACAAAAACTGATAATTTTCTTTTTCGCAAGGAATGGCAACAAAAAGCTCTCAGAAATAGGCAACAAGGCGCAGAAAGGATGCGCGTCTTTTAGAGACATTATTTTTGGAATCAACCTAATGCAAAGGGAAAATGAAAAATGTGGAAAAAGCCGATGTGGAAACTTTGAAAAACAAAACCTCAAAAGAACCTAAGGAAATACTGAAACGAAATGATAATGATATCATGATTAACGCTAAAATCAAAAACTAGAAAAGAGAAAGACCAGAAGTAGTGAAAAACAAAGAAAAATGCAATAAATGAATATATCTCAAAAAGAATGAGAAAACAAAGGTTAATGAACACTAGTTCAAGATTCTGAAAAAAACCAAATAAGAGAGATCATCCTTGTGATCATAAAAGAATGAGCTGTGATGAAAGGGACACCTGGGCAGTTTCACCCAGACAGGAAAGTACAGCTGAAACCGTAGAGATTGAAATAACGTTTGATACGATAGTGAAAACAGTGGTTGACAGTATCTCAGCTTTTAACCCAGAAATTGGAATTAAGTCAAACAAACAAAGGCGAGTCATGCCAAGGCACTTACGTGATTATGAAATATAGTTTTGAAGGTTAAGATTTGCCTATTGCACGCCTAAACCAAATATATAAAAAAGACTTGGTTTGCCCAAGCCTTAAAAACAAAACGATAAGAGTTTTTCCAGTTGTATGAAGCGCGGATATTATTTTTTTCTATTGAATTTTAAAGACAATCCGTATTTTACTACTCTTTAGAATTTAATTCAATCGCCTGATTTTACTGCTAATGGATTAGTTTCCTTTAAATTAATTGAAATAAAAAATTACTTATCTCAGATTTTTCAAGAACAATTCCAATTTCCTGAAACATTTTATCATAAAATTTTTTCTTTTCAATGGAGAACGTACATTAATTTTCAAATAATACTCTCATTAATAATGTATTATATGCGGTCTTTTCGAATACAAAAGGGGGCTGTTATCACCTTTCTTATATTTGATAAAGGGGTTCGTTTCTTCTTTAAGAACAGTCACAATTATTGAACCGTGTATATCAGTACTTGTGGGGAAGATTTTAGAAGTGTTGGTTGAGTTGCTATTTAGTTGACAACATTAAGAAAACTTGATGTGTTTAAAACCTTTTGAAAGGAAAATTCTCGGAAATTAAAAAAAGAAAGAGTAAATTTGATTAAATTTACACGATATCTCTCAAAATAATAAATGCATGAAAAAATGTTTCAAGAAAATGGAATTGTTTTTGAAAAATCTGAGATAAGTAATTTTTTATTTCAATTAATTTATAGGAAACTAATCCATTAGCAGTAAAATCAGGTAATTGAATTAAATTCTAAAGAGTAGTAAAATACGGATTGTCTTTAAAATTCAATTCACAATTGGTAAGCGGGTGGTAAATTAATTCACCATAGATAGGCGGGTGGTAACTTATTTCATGTGAAAGGCGGTTGGTGACTCAATTAAGTTTAGTTGACCTTTTTGTATAGATTTAAAAAAAAGTTATTTCTAAACCACGCGCCAGCACGCGCACATTTCATTGAAAGTTTGTTATTTAAGAATTTTCCCTTATATATACTAAGATTCTTCATCAAAAATAGTCAACCAGCTTTCCAAGACTCGAACCTGCAATGTTTTGCCTCGAATGCAAAGGCGTTATCCATTACGCCACAAGCCCGTACTTCGTAACAAAAAATTATCCAAACATTGTATTTATAGGATTATTTCATTTATGTTGAATAAAGTATCTGTAAAAATAAACACCGAGCTTGCCAGGACTCGAACCTTCAATCTTCTGCTCCATAGGCAGACGCGTTATCCTATGCGCCACAAACCCGATGGAGGCTGAACAAAATGCTATGCCAACAGTGTAATATATGTAACGGTTTTACCATGATTTATAAATTAATTAAAATAGAATACTTAGACTTAATTGTTCTTAATAAAGCTTCAGAAGTTCAACATTCAATAGTTGCTTGATAATTCAAAAGTGTTACGAACCTTAACTTCGCAGTACTTTCTGAGTTATTCGATGGAGTGGACCACCAAAAATCCCATGCTTTTTCTATGGGACGCTAAGCCTAAAATCTGTGAATAATTTCTTTAACATTACGGGAGGGGATGGGTTCTTATCTACAAGGGCCTACCGGCCCTCTAGAATACCTCAAGCAAAATATTAGTCAATCAGTAACAATATTTAACGGTCGTAAAATTGTAAATTCAATTGACACTCATGGCCAAGGAAGTACGAATTAAAAATACCCTAGTTTCAGTATTAATTGCAGACTGAAGAGCTTGTAGTTCTGTTCAATTCAGATCATTCGCTTTCAAAACCGAAAATGCTCTCACAAATTACAATCAACCCTGTGAAGCGCAGCTAAAATTAAGAAACGGGGGAGTAAATTTCTCTATTGCACACTATATATTATTTGCTAAGCAACCCAGTTTTGCCTGGAATCTTTGATGTTTTAAGTAACTGGAAACCGGGTAAAGTCTCAGTCTATGTAAACACTATAGGCAAAGAGTCTTTGGGTCCCGGTAAGAGTTTGCCCATCTATGTATAGACACTATAGACTAAAAGCCTTTGGGTTGCGGGAAGAGTTTCCCTTCTATGAAAGCACTATAGACTAACAGCCTTTGCATCATGGGAAGAGTTTCCCGTCGGTAGACAGACATTATAGACTAACAGTCTTTCAGTCCCGGACTCCCGGTAAGAGCTTTCTATGTAGACTGAACAACAAAGGAAAGCTTTGCGTTTGCTACATGTAAAGCTCCAGAGGCGGTAGCCCAACTAATGTATATCTCCCACATTCTCATTTATTTTATTGGATGAGTCACTTCGGGTTCAAGAAGGAAAGAAGTTAGATCTCGTAAGCTTTTACGAACAGAATTAAAAGATGAGTATAATTAAATATTACTTATAACTTCCACTTTTTTATTTTATCCACGATAAATATATTGTAGTAGTTTTTACCTCTCCGAGTGACGTATGTCACGGAGAGGTTCTAATTTCAACGTTCTGTGTGTCTGTCTGTTGTTATACCCACGTGACCGTGTTCGCAGTTTGCAAATCGAAGCAAAGGTATTTTCAATTTCCGGACCGCATGTACAGTACCCGGAAATTGTATTCCACTTACAGGCTATTACTTCATTGCCTGTCTACCACCACAAGCCTCTTGTCTTAGTCCATCCCACATGGACACCAGTCTGTACAAACTGGCTTCTAATCACCATCATCTTCTGCTCTTTACCCATCCCACATGGACACCAGTTTGAACACACTGGCTTCTAAACACCACCATCTTCTGGTCCTTTGTCCATCCCACATGGACACCAGTCTGTACATACTGGCTTCTAAACACCACCATCGTCTGGTGTTTGTCCATCCCACATGGACACCAGTCTGTATATACTGGCTTCTAAAAACCACCATCTTCTGATCTTTTTGTCCATCCCTCATGGACACCAGTCTGTACACCTGGCTTCTACTCCATCATCATCCTTAAGGTTAAGACATACGCGGCGATCGGCTAGGGTTACGAGAAACGTCTAGCCTTCCAATGGCGGGGTCTTCCTCCGAAGGTTCACGCAATTGCGATGTTCTTATCTACAGCTGCGATTCGAATCCTTTATATACTACCTATTTGAGTAAGGCGAAGCAACAGGCGTATGCTTCATTTCAAACGTCAATATTAGTCAAGTCTCTCAAGAATGTTTAATTGTTCTTTTTTAAAACGATGTAACGCTCAATAAGGCGAACAAATAACGAAGAAAATATTAAATATTAATTATATTTATTTTAATATTTAAGATAATGTTGTTTCTTAATTCAAAATTAATACGGAAAGAGTTAAAAAGCAGTCTATTTTTTTGTCAGTGTGTGTCCGTCCGTTGTTACTCTAGTGGGCTGCGTTAGCAGTTCGCTCTGGTTTGATGTGTAAAGTAATCCTACACTTTTTCCATAATATAAAGAGAATATGTTAAAATATTTTTCGTAATTACGATGGATTTAGTACTTTTGCAGCTTTAAAGCTCTGTTTCATTTTAATATTCGAAGGACATTTTTTAATATTGTTATTTGAAAAGGCTGTTTATATATTACTTAATCTATACTACATCTGTATATAGAATAATCCTTGAATTAATGATTTCGAGAAGAAAGCTAAGGCCTGGACTCTGGCGGGGAAATGAATTATTATCCGCAATAGGCTTAGTGAATCATAAAGTAAATAATTGAGACCTGAGGTGAAGTAAACTTTAGGTTTTATTTTCGTGTCTGTAATAAAGGGACATTAACGGTTCAGAGTGAGCCGAAAGTTAAATGCACGTTTAAATAATCAGGTTTAGATTTTATAAGAGAAGAAAGCATCATGGTAGCAATTAGATCAGTGAAAGGGGTAATCATTAGCGGGTTATAGCTTAGAAGTTTTCATTCTTATTATGGTTCGCATTGACTTTCAGTTCGTCTAACCACAAGTCAGCTTTGGTGATATTTAACGTTAACACTCGTGTTGGCAAGCTAAGACTATGGTAGAGGTGAAACGAGACAATAGTGTTTATTCTGCTAACCAGTTGTGTATGTAGCTATAAGAATATAGGGTTAACAGTTGAGGTGTAGACAATTGAGCCTTTTCAAACACATAAAGGTTATATTCCTCCAAAATTTATACCCTTCATTTCCTGTTTTTTCCCCATTTACTGATTTAAATGTTTCTAAGACATATCTTTATTGGATGTAAATGTCGTCTGATTTACTGTATATTCACTATGCTTGGAATACTGCTTTAATAATTCGTAAATTTTTACTTCAAAATAGAGAAATAATTCTATATCTAGGTTAATAAGTTTGTAGTAGTAGTCCTCTTCTTGACTCGGAGAGGTAATATTTAGGTTTTCCCAACTTGTTTTTTGTTAAATCCGGAACTATTATGTTGTAGAAATTTTCTTGAGGTGGCAAAGTGTTATTAATTACGTTGACAATTAAAATACAGTGATGCAGAAAATCTGGGTCTTGGGGGCTGGAATTATTTCGGCGTATGTGTTTGCGACTTGAATGTTAAATTGTTGATGTTCTGGATCTTTAGAAATCAATATATTGGCAATTTTAATGATTTTACTCTTCATTTGTACTTATGATTTCGGAATAACGACATACCATTTCCACGACTACA
This sequence comes from Phalangium opilio, assembly GCA_019434445.1. Lineage (NCBI taxonomy): Eukaryota > Metazoa > Arthropoda > Arachnida > Opiliones > Phalangiidae > Phalangium > Phalangium opilio. The sequence goes on along the minus strand of JAEQBA010000096.1, from coordinate 411,643 downwards.
ACAACTAAGTTAGTCCACCATAATGCAATACCGGCTGTCTTGTTTTCCCCGTTGTGACGTCGTAAAGGGGACCTTGAATCCTTTTTTTCATTGGCTGTTTGGAAATAGGAGAACAAAGGGAACTCTAGACTACTTTATAATAGTTTTTCACCTTCACTGGGAAGCGGTGCATATTTGAGAAGACTTGTAAACATAATTTTGATTTTCATGTTTATTATCCTTTGTTCTCTTAACTCTTGGTTACGTTTTATAGTAAGGATGATAGCAATTTCTCAAAATTGTTACAGTTTATGACCAAAACACATTTTTGATGTTATTTTGCCAAAGGCTTAAGTTCCATGTATGGTATGGCTTTATTTTTGCCGAATGACCTTAATCTAAGCTATAACATATTTTTATTGTAAATAAATATAGCAAGGCTATTACTTTGAACACCAAAATTGCAAAACATGTATATCGAAATGAAATATATTAAATTGGCGGAAATACAAGATAGTATGAAAACTACTTTGGTGGAAATCTACAGTATCCCCAGATGAGAGGAGGGCAGTGGGTATATTGTATGCGTTTCGCTCGTGTATTTGCCGAACGCCTTAAGAGGGGGCAGTGATCGGCGCAGCGCCGAAAACTAATACTTTTAAGAATTAATTGAAAATAATTAAGTTATTAAACTAACAATGTATATATATATTTGAAACCGTAATATTAGGTTCTCACTTAAACAATGAAAGCTTTTCATTACTAGCCAAAAGATTGATTCTATTCCTTATGTAAACAATCCTCATTTGATTTTTGTGAGTGTTTAACCTGAATAATGAAAGAATATTAGTTTATCAATGGCATCACTTGTAAGAAATTAAAGTTAGTAACTTCAAAATCATACTTTTGCCAACACAAGAACAAAATTTGTTTCCTTTCATTCTATGTCTAGTTTCTTAACAAAGATTCCTTTAATACGGCGACTTGTTAAGAATAAACGAGATTCCATACTTTTATGGTTTTTAATTTGTTCCAATGTAAATAAGATTGGTAATTATCCATAACGTCGTCGAAAGGATCAAATCCAACAAATTTAAGGCATTTATTTTAAAATAAAAAGTTTAAGCCAAGACCCATCTATGGGATTTACTATAGGAACCTTAGTCCGTCGTCTGCTACGACTACCTCATCCAGAGTCTGGAAGCCTGACACCGGGGAGAGAAAAGGTATGAGTTCACGGGGAAAAGAGTGAAACCTCCTAAAGCGAAAACTATGTTATACATAGAGATAAAGGTATAGGTTATATAATGTCGAGTACTGTCCAAGGCGTTGGAACATAGCGAAGTTTCAAAAGTATAATGTTTGGACTTCTTAAGACCATTGGCCAGTGGACGACTATAAAGAACAAAATTGCTACATCGAAAACCTTCCTCCCCTTGAGTTAATCCATTGTAGCCTAATATAACTAAATTTCCATATTTTAGGTGTTGGTCCGTAGCTTTGGATTACATGCATGCATCCGTTTGTTTTTCTAGCCGATGATCAGAAGTACTGGGCACCAAACGCGGTTTCTCGGCGCCGTCGGCGGTTGAAGACGCAAGACTCGTTCCAACTTATTTTAATATTTAATATTAAACTATAAATCCGAACATCTGTAATTTTTAATCTACATTTAATTAACGCACCTGATAGTACTGTCGCACTTTCTTTGGACGGACTTTTTGGCCTTTGGCGACTCGCCGCGACTCACAATTACAAATCAAACGATTTGACGTTTCTCATTCCCCAAAGTTCGAGTTCCAACATATCAATTTCTCCGCCTACTAGAACCCCGTCAACCCGGCCTTATTTTGAATCTTTCCGCAGAAATGTTCCAAAAATCCATACAATGAAACAGTATTTCAAAACCGACAGCAAAGAATATATAGTAAGGAATAGAAACTAAGGCCAAAGAGACGTCCCGGTTTAGTTTGCATAATGACTTCCGGTGACGATCAAGTAGTAACCCTAAACTACGGCTAAACTACTAATCACTGGCTACCGGAATTTAGTTTCCAAAAATCCTTAACAAAGCCCTTCAGATGTTTTCATTGCATTGCGAAAGGTGGGGAAGGGTTTCAATTCCTTACTATTTTATTCTTTGCCGACAGCCTCTATAATTCTTAAAGCAACACTTAAGGTGTATGTAGTAATTTTTTGGAGAAGATTCAGGTAACCCTCTCCCTTAAAACCCCTAACCTATGTCCTGTAGATCACGCCATTACGTAGGACGCTGATATTTTAGACCCTCACTGACACCGTCAGTCCGTCACCCCATCAAAAGTGACAAATTTATCTTAAATCATTCGTAGTCGCGCGTTTCATTAATCACTATACAAAAAGTCTTGGTTTGGACCAAAGCCGAAAAAACAAACCATATGAGTGAGGTTTATCAATTGTGTGAAGTTCAGATAATGCAATTTTTCTTAATTATTTTTATTAAATTAATCCTTAATCACTATTTAATTCAATCAACTGATTTGCTCTAAATTTAATTAAAAAATTGCATATCTCTGCTATTTCAAGAAAAATTCCATTTTTCCGAAAACATTTTATCATGAAGTTAATAATTTTAAAGGCAGTTCGTTTTGAGGGATCAATAATGAATATTTGAAACAGTTTACTGATTATAAAGAGCGAACGATCTTTGACATAATTCGAAAGAAAAATGTAATTTTTTAATGCAGATTGAAAATTAGGGTGAGGCGCGAATTTATGCATTAAAAGTCGAATATCGAAATGCTACATATAAATTGTCGCCACCATCAAGGAATTTCCGCCTCCGTACTTTTGAGTTTCTTAATCATAACTAATCCTATTTCCCTAACATCAACTTCTTTCATCCAAATTTCATGCCATTTCGTTCAAAAGCTCTTGTTCCATCTTCTTTGGAGTGACTTAAAGCATTAATTAAATTCCTCAATTCGAGACTTGGGTAGATCACCCAGTGAATCCATCTTTTGGGTAACAAACTGTTTTGAAACTTTGGTGAGACTGAAAAGTCCTAAGTTCCATCGTCTAGTTTTGTGAAGTTGAATTTCCCAGAGACTCTGTGACTATTTTTGATCATCGTAAGGTTGGAACTGGCTCCATTGCACACAATAGCAAACACTAGAAAACCTACAGATTGGAAGGTAAATAGAACTCTATGGCCCCGGTGATAGCTTTTAAACAATTGTGAGTGAAAGGTACACTGTTCGGGAAATATGGACCTATTACCTCAAAGAGTTCGCCGGTACATTGCCAAATGTATTAAAGAATGTATTCAGCTTTAAGGCAAACATTTAAAGGCTGCTTTTTGTAAAAATTATTTAAAGATGACATTTGTACGGCGTTCACAGCCAATCCAATGAATTCTTTGTTGCTACCATTCCATACCATTTTTCCAATTACTTTAACCTCGTCCATAACCAACAATCCGTCTTGCGGAGGTGACTTTTCTGTCACATTCTTTCTTTAAATGTTCAAATTCAATACCTGGATCACACTTAATCATTTGTCATCTCTTCTTAACGATCTCCACGCTTGGAAGATTAAAAATTCTGAGAGCTTGTAATGTTTTGTACGATGGAGGTGATCTTGAGTACAGGCTTAGTGCTAGACGATATATTAGTGGACTGAAGCGATTTCCGCTGCTTGTCCCTGGGTTTTAGCTTGATCTTTTAAGAAGTCTGATAGGTTGGCGTTCTTACTATCAGTTTTCCAGCTGGTCCGAAAAGCTTGGGCTGGTAAGGGATTACGCTTTTTTACTTCCAAAATAATACTCTGAACTTTCCCCTTGTGATTTTCATTCATCTCTTTTAAAACTATAAACATTTCATGGCTTTGTTCAGGATTAAGAGTGATACTATTTTTTGCCGATATCTATGGTTGCGAATGTTTTTAACACTTATACACCGGCTCTTTGGAGTTAGATTTTCAATCGGAAATTGTGAGGTTATGTGTCGTCTTATCATTTTTCCTCGTGGTGTTACTTCCATCATCCTTTTTCTTTGTTTTAGATGCCTGACATATTAAACGTAAGCATTAATTAAAACTAAAGCATCAACAAGCAAAGAAACGCACTTCTCTAAGGCTGATCATTTGGGGCAAATGAATTTACTTTCCCCTTTTGCGATGGAAGACTCTGGCGGTCTGAATATAATAGACCGATAAAAATATTCGCCTACTAGTTGTTTTTACCGCAATACACACCGTTTTGAGACTCAAAAGTGTGGTCCTTCATGATTGGTCAGAATATGTGGGCTACTAATGATCGTCGTCTGCCGAGTACAGTCGCATGATTTTTAGCTCCGCTCTACCAACGGGCCTAAGCCTCGGCTGTGATTTCTTTATTTTTATTTTTATCTTTATTTTATTTTAACTAAAGTTTTCTTTTGCGAACTTACTATTATATAAGACTACTCCCCCTCCTGGGAAAATGAAAAACTGCTCACAGGATTGCGAGTTTAAAGGCGGCGGCGAAAAATTCGGCAAAATGATCCACTGCGGATTTTGTGATATTTGGTTTCATGTTACCTGCCAAGGCTTAAAGAACTCTGTTGCCGGATCTTTTTGGATGTGCTCCCATTGTGTGCAGGATTTCTCTCAACTAAAAACTCTAAATACAGATCTCTTAACTCTCAAGGAGACCACAATCGCCTCCAAAAAGAACAATGACGACGAAATTAGATCTTTAAACCAAGACCTACAAAAACTACGCAAATCACTTGAAACCCAAGTTAAACTACAATCGGCAAGTGAAGATAAGATTAAATCGCTAGAACAAGAAGTAGAAGCCAACAAATCAACAATTGAGGAACTAACGTATAGACTGGAAACTCTACAGACTACAACTGCCGAAAGCCTTACGATACTCGAGAACAAAATACCCCGAACCCAACCTGGAACAAATGCGCACCCGGGTGTTGTTCGCCCAATGCTCCTCAATCACAATAGCAATCCAGAACTAATCCTAAGCCAAGGCAGATCACAACCAAACGCTACTTTCCAAAAACAACCTCACACTGACGTATACCTGAACAATGGACATCGGAAAGGAGATTCCACAACAGGGACCCAAAAATCAAAAAATACTGCTAACAAAAAACACTCAAGACAAATCAAAAACGCAAAAGAACCTCAAGCAATGACCTCGAAGAAAGGTGAAGGTATCATGCCGCCTGAAAAACTGGCTAACTGCTGTATCAAAACTACGACAATTCAACATGATTTCCTAATCGGGAATTGCAGCCTTAACGCTCAAGAGAAAACCATCATAGATCATCTTTCAGCAAGGAAACTAAGAATATCAGGAATCAGACTAACTTTTAAATCCAAGCAACCCAAAGCTAAGACAAAGTGCTTCCAGATTCGTACCCCATCGTCCCCCGAGGAGGTTTTGGATAGTAAGATATGGCCCGCTGGGGTCTCGTGCATATATCTATCAAAAGACAAGACTGACGGATCCGAACAAACCAAGGTCTGGGGCACAAACGAGGAACCAGCAGCTCTAAGGTGGTCAAATACACCGCAATCGACGTTCCTGCTTTCACGATGTGATCCAAGTATCACCACCGAGGATATCGCCAAACACCTGGAATCCCTAGACATTGATACTGATAACATAAGAATATCATCTTATAAACAGGGAGACTTCTGGTCGTCCGATTACATCATTGAATGTAGTGGGAAACTTGATGACATTATCCTCGATAGAGCTAACTGGCCAAGCCCAATGACCATCAGAAGGCACCGTAACTCCAAACCCCAGGTGGACGAAGTCTGACTGGCGAACACCAGCACTCTTACTCACCCAGACCACTATAAAGCTCACGGCTATATAAGATCTCAACAGGAAAAGGAATCATCAACAGTTTATCCAAAAGGACTAAAAATTGCCCACCTGAACGTCAGGAGCTTACAGCGTCATATTTCCGACATCACTTATCTACTGAAGAACTTTAATATTGATATCCTGGGATTATCAGAAACATGGCTATCCGACACAGTCCAAGACATAGTAATTACTATCCCCAACTACGTTCTCATTAGAAAGGACCGCACTCATAAAACGGGAGGTGGTGTGTGTATCTATCATAAGGATACACTACTAATTTCGCCTCTCAACATAAAGATGGACGACACCAAATCCACGCTGGAAACGTTATGGTGTGGGGTCCATGAGAGAAACTGCAAACCAATGGCCATCGGAATATGCTATCGCCCCCCAAATGGAAGATGCGCGGACAGCTATGCAGACCTCAAATCACAACTAGAGCTACTAATGGATAGCCCTCTATACAGGGAGATACTTTTTCTTGGCGACTTCAACACCAATCTGCTTGGACAACCAGACTCGAATGTACGTCACTTAAAATCTGCCACATATGGATTCCAGCAGCTAGTTCAGCGGCCAACAAGAATTACTCTAACAACCAGTACGCTCATTGACCACATATATACGAATATGCCAACTAGAATTACACTAACTACCAATATCCCCCTGGGAATTTCGGACCATGACCTCATCCTCTGCATACGCAAAAGGAAATGTCCAAAAATTATAAAAAGAATCTCACAAGTCAGAAATTATCGCAAAGCTAATGCAGAAGCATTCGTCGATGACATCCGAGGCAGACTCAGCGGAAACCTGACGAACATAACTGATGCGGATACCGCAGCCGTTACATTAAGCTCTACGATAAGAGACGTCCTAAACCACCACGCCCCCGTCATAACTAAAAGAGTCGCAACATCGGATCCACCCTGGCTAACTCGAGAGGTGAAGGAACTGATGCACCTGAGAGATATCTACCTTAGAAAGAGCAGGATCCCCGGACAGAGGCACTACGCAATACAGTTTAAAATATACCGCAATCTAATTACGGAAAAAATTCGCTCAGGGAAGAGGGATTACTTCCGTAATAACATTAACATCAAAAACGATGGAACCAGTAATGCCTGGAAAACTTTGAAACCTTTTCTAAAACCCAAAAACGAAAGTATTAATATCATCGAGTCGAAAGGAATCCCCTTAATGACCTCAAATGCCTGGAGAAATAGCATCAGCCTTTGGTAACTTCTTCGCTATAGAAGATCCTCCCGCCACAAGACCTGACTATATGCCACAGGTCAGACTAGACGGGGCCAGAGAATCAATGAGCTTCCAGCCCATAAGCGAGGAGGCCGTTTTCCGATATGTAAAAAGTATCTCACCAAACAAGGCCACTGGTCTCGATAATCTCCCCCCAAGAATAATAAAATCCCTAGCGGGAATTATAACGCCATTCCTAACTAAAATCATTAATCTATCGTTCGAGACTGGAAAGTTCCCAACCATCTGGAAAAGGGCCAAAGTAACGCCGATACATAAGAAGGGAGACCGTATGAACATGGGGAACTACAGACAGGTCTCAGTACTACCATGCCTGTCTAAGCCGATAGAGCACTTTGCACTCGAACAGCTTTACGCCTTTTATCAAAGAAATAATTCACTATATAGACTTCAATCAGGGTTTAGACCAGGCTATTCCACTACAACAAGCATATTTTATCTACTTGAGACAATAGTGAAGGGATTGAGCGAAGGGCGCTACGTGGGCGTGCTCTTCGCGGATCTCAGCAAGGCTTTTGACACCGTTAACCATAGTACTCTTCTTGCCATTCTGGGAGACAAAAACTTATCCATAAACGCAACGAACTGGTTCAGATCATATCTCACAAATAGACAGCAGGCAGTAGCTATTGGCGGAGAGATATCCGCAGACTACGCAGTCACCAGAGGTGTACCTCAAGGAAGTATACTGGGTCCAACTCTGTTTAACACCTACACAAGCGACGTAAACACGCACCTCAATTCTAGCCTGTCTAAGGAATATGCTGATGACAGTGCTCTAATAAACTCTGCTGAAACCATTGAGGACCTAATGGAGGTCATGCGGACTGAAGCACTACTCCTAAAAACTATCCTAGGCGCAAGAAGTCTCATACTCAACGAAACAAAAACGGAATTTATGATACTGTGTCCAAATGGAATATCACTAGCACGAGAGAATAACACTAAGATACCAGGCACTGAAATAAAGAGTAACATCATACAAATATCTTGGCGTCATGCTGGACGACACCCTATCCTGGAAACAACATATTGACTATGTCATAAAGAAGACGAACAGCAGACTTGGTATTCTAAGACCGCTCTACTCGGCTTTAGATACTGACACGTTAAACCTACTGTATAAAACATTAATTGAGCCAATTTTCACCTACGGGGACATCTTTTACCACTCGACCAATGAACTTAACCTCAAGAAACTTCAAGTAGCCCATAATAACGGCGCCCGTTTTACAGCTAAACAAAAGAAACGCTCGTCGGCGACGCATTCCCGAAAACAACTAGGATGGCTATCTTTATACCAATTATATCAACGGAATATCCTCATCTTCATGTTTAAGGCACATAAAGGCAAGTGTCCAGAATACCTCATGGACCACCTTACAAAATCAAACGAGATACATAATACCGCAACCCGTGGCTCAGCCCTCAATTTCTATGTGGAAAACCTACAGACGTCCCTCCGCAAGAAAAGCCCAAAGCACCGCGGTATAAACTTATGGAGCGTTAACCGTTATACCCTCAAACCAGAGTTCAAACAGATACAATCAATTGCACAATTTAAATACGAAGTAACCACATGGCTCCAGAGCATCTAACCTGATACCTAACAAGACTGAAGAAATTTTAACTGAACAATTTCTCTCTTTTTAACCTTACATTCCTTTTATTTAATTTAAAACCGACAGGACCTCTTTGTAAACCAGTTTTTCTGAAAGAGCTATCCGAATAAAGCCTTTTTATTATTATTATTATTATTATTACTTAGTAGAGCGTTTTATACCAATAACCCTATGTCTGGTTGGCCGTCAAAAACAACGTCCAAATCTTTTTCAGTGTTTTACGATCGGGCAGGGAAATAAGGTTTTAAGTATTTTCAGAATAAAGCAGACTCGTCTCTTTATCGTCGGCGTGTCCAAGGCTTAGCCTATATTTTTAACTGATAATTATCCATTTAACAAATAATGTGCTGCATGAGAAGCAATTAGGGTTTGTTTCACAAACATACAGTATTTATACTATTTGCTTTAAAGAAAGAAAAAAAGAGAAGCAGTAGAAAAAGTTGAAACTTTAGGTTCTTTAACCTAAACAGAGCTGGCGCCTTTAAACATAATCGGAGTTACCACTTTCAAACATAAAAAGAGGTTCCACTTTCAAACATAAAAAGAGTTACCACTATCAAACATAAACAGAGTTACCACTTTCAAACATAAACAGAGTTACCACTTTCAAACATAAACAGAGTTACCACTTTCAAACATGAACAGAGTTACCACTCTCAAACATAAACAGAGTTACGACTTTCAAACATAAACCGAGTTACCACTTTCAAACATAAACAGAGTTACCACTTTCAAACATAACAGAGTTACCACTTTCAAACATAAACAGAGTTACCAGCTTTAAACATGAATAAAAAAGATGTCTCTGTAGATATAGACTTACCCTAAGATAAGTAGACAAAATCGATTCGCTGAAGTAACAGATATTCAAATATTCAGTTTTTAAAGACTTTCTAAAACCATTATCATTTATTTGAAAAACTAGCTTATTTTTTTTGACTAAATATTTTATCATAAAATATGCATTGTTTTTAAAAGCGTTCTTGTAACGTGTAAGGTTGATCACTAGTATATATTAAATTATCTTATTATAATTAAAAGTGACCTGTATTCTGGCCTCAAAGAAAGAATGAAATGGTACAGAAAAACGTTTTAAGTGATTAAAGCTATGAAAAGAACATAATCATTAAAAATGCGTTCAAAATGTGTCCGTTAATTTTGTGAAATAAAATATAGCGTGTTTAGCTTAGCACAAAAAATAACGCGCAAAGGTCGTTTTAACTGTAAGTGGGGTGGGGTAGCCTCGCATCAAGAGGATCCCAGGTTCGATCCCGGACTGTGTCACCGGGTGAAAATCTGGGAACAAATCCTTCTGCGTAGAGTTTGCAAGTTCTCTCCCCGCTTGATAAAAGGAGTTTTCCTCCGCGGTCTAACCCTGTTTCTCCTTTCCATCAAAACTTGCTGAGGTTAACGGTAATAGTTAGTATAGGGCGCTGTAGGTTAGCTGTGGCATAGGGGCTAGCCACCACCCCTCTATGCATTGTAAAGGGACCCACCTGTAAACAAGCCACAGGTTTAGTGTGGAAATTCCTTCATAGACAAAGCCTATATTACTATTACTATTAACGTCATGACAGCCAAGGTCCAGTACCTATTTTATTTTTCATTTCGAAATAATAAACAGAACTCATAAAGCACAAGTTTTCGAAATTTCAAATATATGCTTTGGAGATACACAACTTTTACAATTTTGCACTAAGGAATCTTTCAGTCCCAAATAGAAAATGCCTACAAATTCGAGTTTTTCTAATTTGGTAATTCCATGAAAATTATAAAACAAAAATGGTGGCCTAACACACCGTGAAAATTGTGCAGGGCAGAAAATAGTCAGTCACAACATAAATTGAAATTAGGCTTCGAATTCTGAGTATTTTTTATCTATTTCGTAAGCGTTTAGTCGGTTCTAGATTTGTGTGACTTGGCAAGGGGCCAGAAAGGCAGCGAGGGCGTGTTGAATCAGCATAGCTCTCAAGCCCAAGTAGAAGTCTTTAATCTTGAGAGCTCGTTGGCCTCGGTGATCAAGTTCCCTTTGCTGAAAATGAAATCGCAATCGAAAATTTGCAAGTGTAGAATCGATACATTCCAAATTTCAAGAAGTATAAAAATCTCTTTAAGGGATACGCCGCGGTAGAATTTGGAAGCGTGTTTCCTATCAACGATAATAAAAAGATACAAGCAAATATGATTTTTTATGGATACTGAACGTTAGGCTTTGTCGCAAAGTACTCCGTTACACAACGTGCAACGCATTCATCTAAAAGCTTTTCTTTTATTTCCCGCTGCCTTTTGAGCTAATATTCGAAACGTTCTGGTTTTTTTTGCTTGCGGAGAAATGTTCCGTCGTTCAATTTTTTCTGAAGTTGTTTTTTTGGTCCTTTTTATCACGAAAATGTGAAACGCACTCTTTGCTGGTTAAATGCTGAGGAATTATTGGTTTTGTCTTCTATTTAGTTTTTTGCGGTGACAGTCCTCTTTGAGGTAAACTCTAAGACCTTCAAAATGAGTAGATTTCTCAAAACCAATATCAAGTCCACTGTCGGTGGCTTCAGGTACGGAAACTTCTGGATAAGTTAGAATGTTTTTTAAGTGGATATCACACGTTGAGTTGTTGACTGTAAAAGACGAGGTGTCTGTAATTTGTTGAAGGTCCGCTGAAACTTGTTGGTTTTCACAAATTGTGGTGAGCTTAATCGATCTTCCTCGATGATATCAATAGAAAAATTACGAAAATCAACTTCTAAGGGTTGCGGAGTGTTTCGTTTTCGCTTTTGCATGTTCGATAGATTTCCTGTTATGGACGTGCATGGCTCATCAGAGTCTTTTCTTGAAATAGAGGCTCCAACATTCACTTCATTTTATGGCCTTAGATTACATGAAATATCTAGCGCTGCAAGTCGAGGAGAGGCGTGATTGAAAGAAACTTAGGTTGTTTTTATTCGACTTTAGGGATTTGGCACTGCAATCTCATGAAGACAAGGAAGAAGTGTCCAGTTCCACTTAATTTGGAGTCTTTTAATCTTGGTTTCACGTTGTGCCTGTGACGTACTTCAAATAATTCTTACGCACCTGCCGCTGCCTTCTTTGGATTCCCTTTAACAGCTTATTAGTCTATAAATCTTCTAAATGGGTATAAGATTTGCTAAGCACTCTTGTACTTTTATATGATTTATCATAAGAGAATTATCTGCACAATATTATTTATGTATAACATTGTGGAATAATAAATTTTTTAATACCTGACATATGGCGTTCATTATAACGCTGTTCATTGTGTGTAACAGCTCGCAGCCGAAGAGTCATTAAAAATGATTGCAGTGGGTTCCCACTATCTCCAAGCAGATAGCCATGCGGCATGTCTCCAGCCTTAAATCGCTCCAACACTCCACTGAAACGCCAAATGAATGCATCATGTGTACCAACAGGCCTCATGCCTACGACATCTGTAATTTGGCATTCATTGTCGCAAATGTGTTGATAATCTTGTTAATATGCATATTGTTAGACAAATATGAAGTATTACTTACTAGTTGCACATTAAAGGAATAATTTCCTTTCCTGTCTAAGAATGCATTGGGATTTGTAGCTGGGGCTCTAATTCCAACATGTGTGCAGTCAATGGAACCCAGTACCTCAGGGAAAGAGCAAGTAAGCCTGAATGACTCCTAAGACATTTGGAAATATGAGATATAACACACAACATTTGATCCAATGATTTAATATGACAATAACGTTAACGTCAACGACTTCAGCATCACCAGTAGGGAAGCGTATGAAGTCCCTCATTCTGGTGTTATTGGCATTCGTCACTCTTTCAAAAGCTCTGCTTACGGAGGACTGACTCATTCCATGCTCGTAATTACTTGCGAGGCTATGTTGGAAGCTACCAAACCATAGAAGAGTAATGTCACTAGAACTTCATCCTTGACAGACAAAACATATTGGTTACGGCCTTCTAATTCTTTGTGCAACTCCGGTCTTAAAAAATTGCACAACTCGGTGACTTTGGCGTTCGTCATGCGATATTGGCGCAAAAACTCGGCATCTGGCATAAGAAATGCGCGCCCTTCCTCTCGTTCGACGATATTTTCTTCGCCGTTCTGCTGCTTCTAGCTCCGCTACTTGAGCAAGCAAGACACGAGCCATAGCGCCAGCCATTTGAAATTGAAATTAGTTGAAACTTGAATCTTGAAAAATGAAAGGGATTAGTGTTATCCTTAAAACTTTGTTAAATCCTGGAAAAACTAAACAAATTAGTTGTAGCCTGGAAAAATTTAAGAGATTCGTTGACTCCGGGAACAATTCAAGAGATTAGTTGAATACTTCATAAATGAAAGAGATTAGTAGAATACTTCATTAATTAAGGAGATTAGTTTAATCCTTAAATAAATTACACTCACCACTTTACTTACTTGATCAAAGCAGGGATCGTAAATGTCGTCTGCTGTGGCTGCGTTCAGCACATGGTTTTACCGAAGCTACCGTTAAAATCGGTGTTTAACCGGTTACTTATTTCTCAGTTGATAAAAAAACACTTTGAATTTGGTGTATCATTTGATAGATTACAACGGAGTCTGCGCGGAATTTGCAGCAATCACTGACCCAAGGAATGGAACGTCATCGATGGACGCCGCCAATTAGAAGTCCAAGGGTAATAGTTGACCTTCCAACCAGCGAGCCAAGGGCAGAGGGAGGAGTTTAACTTTTCTGCAGAATACGGCCGCGGATGTGTCGTAAATGGAATCGAAAAATAAGACAAGCTTTTCTAGTCACGTGATGGTCCACGTTCGTCTGCTATAGCTATGGTCTGCTTTAAAAGTTTCAAAAACTGTGTATAGGTTTGATTATCCCCTACATTCTGCAAATTCGACCCTTGTTGCTTCATTCGCGTTCCTTGTTGCGTTAAGCACACTTAGGTAATTGAAATGTATTATTGGTTTTGGTTAGTTAACTAAATGAAGACAAATATTGGTTAGTTAACTAAATGAAGACAAATATTGGTTAGTTAACTAAATGAAGACAAATATTGGTTAGTTAACTAAATGAAGACAAATATTGGTTAGTTAACTAAATGAAGACAAATATAATAGGATTAAGGCGTATTTGGATACAATGAATCCTCATAATCCTGGATGCTCGTTTGGAATCAATACTCTGAAAACTCTGGGTTTAAATGTTTCCACGCCAGTTCTAGCATCTTTGAGTAATACTGTTTTATAGAATGTTATTGCACTATGACAGAATCTTATGAAACTATGAATTGTATTTAAATTGTGTAGGCGAAAGCAGTAGCAATGACGAGAACAACGTTGATAGCGATGCTTCCATTATGTATTTAATTTGGACAAACAGTCACTTAAATTAAGATTGAGAGAATTATTACAGACGCCATATCAAGAGCTCATTCTAGTGAGAATGATGAAACCTTGATGTTGAAGAAATATTAGTAGCGTTAAAGGATTTAAAGAACAATGGGTTTGATGATGGAATTCCTTCATCACTTCAAGGGGTTACTAAGTAAACAGAGTGAACAATTAATGGAAGACGATAGTTTGGTACATGTTTTTTATTGTGTTTGATGTGTTGTGAAGTCAAAATCGAAAAGCATGTCAAAAACAAATTGAAAGAAATTACGAAACAATTGATTAGTGGTAAGTTGTTAGTGTCAAAAATCTCTAGTGAATATTAATCTCGTCATCGCACGAATAGTTGGTGTGAACAATCTTTAGATTGCAGGGAGAAATATGTGAAGTGTAATAATTAATGTTCTTGCTTATTACACGAGATTTATCAGTTGTCTATTATGTTAATTTAGAGCTAGATTTATGTTTTGTTATGCATGGATTTAGCTGAAGATTATAATGAGACGACCAATCGGGCTCCTTGATTTCGCCCGTTTACAATTACAACCAAAACACGCCTCTAAATTGTCAATATTCGATCTACGGTTTTGGAACGTCAAAAACGTTTACGTTAGTCATAACTCTATCGAACATGACATTGAACAATAGCGCCTTGACTATTTCTTCGACGCAACACGACCAAAAATACACTAGTCATGGTTAGTTAGATAGATAGTTAGTTAATAAGTTCGGGTAGTGTTAATCCCTAATTAAACTTAAATTTCGCAGATGTCAATTATTTTCCAACAAAGATTTACTCGAAAGGAAAAGTAGAATTTGACATTCAAATAAACGCCAGTACCAAATTTGAATATTTTAAGATTTATGACGAACTTTTACCGGATTGTAAGTTCGTGTAATTATTTGTTAATTGCTAATAATTTATTGGAGTTAATTGTTGTAGCTTGCAGCGGAAGAATTTATCTAAACCAAAGTTATCCGTCGCAAAGCGTGTCCTTTTTAACGCCAAATAATCCCTCAAACTCTATTCCAATAACCATGGACAATGTACATTGCGATTGGTTAGTTACTAGTCCTCCAGGCTCAAAACACCGAGTCAATTTCCCCGTTTTTGAGCTGAAAAGTTTCGACGATCAACTTGTCCTATCGCGCTCTTTGCCCCAATTTCACCCCTTGTTGCTATCGTCGAATAATCACCATTTATTTAAAGGCAAGGATATTTAAATTAAATTAAAATGTAAATGATCGTCATTTAATATGAACGCAACAAACAGATAAAGCCATCGTTTCGCCTTCCAACGAATTTTGAGTCAAATTTAACTCCTTGCAGAATTTTACTGGTACCCAATTTCGGGCTCAGTTTTCAATTCTGGTTCCCGAAGTAAAATCATTCAATTTCCCCGCAAAACCAAAAGAACAAGTTTGAAACTTAAAATTCCGATTCAGAGGGAGGCGATTTGAACGAAAATAAAGGCAGCGCGCAGATAATTACGGAAACAACTGAAGAAGCTACAGTTTCTTACCCAAAAACTACCGAAACAATGGAAGTAACAATTATAATTACCGAAATAAATGGGAAAACTACTACAGATCCTCCCAAAACTACCGAAATAAATGGGAAAGCTACTACAGATCCTCCCAAAACTACCGCAACCACTCTAGAAACTACTAGAAATACCACTTAAACTACTACAAAAACTACTAGAAATCCCTCTATATCTACTGAAACAACTCGAAAAGTTACCACCACCACCTCAAAGGCACCTAGGACAACGGAGGAAAGAAATAATACCATCTGTGCGGTTACCCTTCTCTCCATGCCCGGCCGCTTATTTTAACGATTTACTCGTAGATAACGAGATACCGGCCGATAGTTCGAAATATGCGATACACCCCACCGGTCAGACAACCCCTTCGAGTGACGATTCTTCGCGCTCGCCCCGACTCGAGCCGATAATATCGCGCTTCTTCCCGAACAATCGTCGATCTCAGTCGAGCAATCTACGACCGCGCAAATAAACAATATAGAAGAAGTGCTAAACCAATTTCCAGACATGCTTACAAACATTTAATCGATACTAGTGATGTGCCTCCACATCGGCCTTGTTTTTTTATTTTGTGTACCTGAACTACCAACTTAATTTCAAGCAATTAAGGCTTAAGAATTCAAGTAGAAGATTTTTTGTCGTTGTTTTTCGTCAAGTTCTTTTGCCAATTTTGTACATTTTTGTTAGTTTATTATTTACTATTAATTGGTGCTCTCTTTGATTCCGGCTATTACGGCTTACTTCAGACTTCCAGTGTTTTCAATTGTACCTATGGTGCTTTATTTAGACACTGCGCTATCTGCGAGACTGGATCCGAGGACGTGCACTTATCGGTACCTTTTCTGTCCTCGTCGCTACCGTCTCATTCATTTCTAGTAGTTTTAGGGGGATTTCTAGTAGTTTCTAGAGTGGTTTAGGTAGTTTTGGGTGGATCTGTAGTAGCTTTCCCATTTATTTCGGTAGTTATAATTGTTACTTCCATTGTTTCGCTAGTTTTTGGGTAAGTAACTGTAGCTTCTTCAGTTGTTTCCGTAATTATCTGCGCGCTGCCTTTATTTTCGTTCAAATCGCCTCCCTCTGAATCGGAATTTTAAGTTTCAAACTTGTTCTTTTGGTTTTGCGGGGAAATTGAATGATTTTACTTAGAATTGAAAACTGAGCCCGAAATTGGGTACCAGTAAAATTCTGCAAGGAGTTAAATTTGACTCAAAATTCGTTGGAAGGCGAAACGATGGCTTTATCTGTTTGTTGCGTTCATATTAAATGACGATCATTTACATTTTAATTTAATTTAAATATCCTTGCCTTTAAATAAATGGTGATTATTCGACGATAGCAACAAGGGGTGAAATTGGGGCAAAGAGCGCGATAGGACAAGTTGATCGTCGAAACTTTTCAGCTCAAAAACGGGGAAATTGACTCGGTGTTTTGAGCCTGGAGGACTAGTAACTAACCAATCGCAATGTACATTGTCCATGGTTATTGGAATAGAGTTTGAGGGATTATTTGGCGTTAAAAAGGACACGCTTTGCGACGGATAACTTTGGTTTAGATAAATTCTTCCGCTGCAAGCTACAACAATTAACTCCAATTAAATTATTAGCAATTAACAAATAATTACACGAACTTACAATCCGGTAAAACTTCGTAATAAATCTTAAAATATTCAAATTTGGTACCGGCGTTTATTTGAATGTCAAATTCTACTTTTCCTTTCGAGTAAATCTTTGTTGGAAAATAATTGACATCTGTGAAATTTAAGTTTAATTAGGGATTAACACTACCCGAACTTATTAACTAACTATCTATCTAACTAACCATGACTAGTGAATTTTTGGTCGTGTTGCGTCGAAGAAATAGTCAAGGCGCTATTGTTCAATGTCATGTTCGATAGAGTTATGACTAACGTAAACTTTTTTGACGTTCCAAAACCGTAGATCGAATATTGACAATTTAGAGGCGTGTTTTGGTTGTAATTGTAAACGGGCGAAATCAAGGAGCCCGATTGGTCGTCTCATTATAATCTTCAGCTAAATCCATGCATAACAAAACATAAATCTAGCTCTAAATTAACATAATAGACAACTGATAAATCTCGTGTAATAAGCAAGAACATTAATTATTACACTTCACACATTTCTCCCTGCAATCTAAAGATTGTTCACACCAACTATTCGTGCGATGACGAGATTAATATTCACTAGAGATTTTTGACACTAACAACTTACCACTAATCAATTGTTTCGTAATTTCTTTCAATTTGTTTTTGACATGCTTTTCGATTTTGACTTCACAACACATCAAACACAATAAAAAACATGTACCAAACTATCGTCTTCCATTAATTGTTCACTCTGTTTACTTAGTAACCCTTTGAAGTGACTTAAGAATTCCATCATCAAACTTTAAATCCTTTAACGCTACTAATATTTCTTCAACATCAAGGTTTCATCATCCTCAATAGAATGAGCTCTTGATATGGAGTCTGTAATAATTCTCTCACTCTTAATTTAAGAGGCTCTTTGTCCAAGTTAAATACATGCTGGAAGCATCGATATGAACATTGTTCTCGTCATTGCTACTGCTTTCGCCTACATTATTTAAATACAAGTCATAATTTTATAAGATTCAGTCATAATTAAGTAGAGGAGATATACCACCACGGAAATTGAATGTCTTGCCATCTATTGGGCAGTTGGAAAGTTCCGGCCGTACTTGGAGAATATACCGTTCACTGTGATTACCGATCACAAAGCTCTCCAGTGGTTATTCACCTTGAAAGAACCCAATTCTCGACTTGTTCGTTGGGCCATGTACCTGCAGACGTATGACTTCAAGATCATACACAAGAAGGGAGTTGAAAACATGGTTGCGGACGCTTTATCCAGAGCGCCTGTCTCTCTATTAGCCATGTCTTTGGAAGACATGACTTCACCGTCTTCGTCAGAAGATTCCAGTCCAGCGGAATCCTCTTCAATGACGTCGACTTCGTCCTCAACCAGTAGCGGATTAGCTCCTCCCGCCAATCACGCATTGTACCATTCTTTCACACTAGATGTACGAAAAGCCCAACAAGATGAACAAGCCACCAATGACATCATAGTCCAGTTATCCGGAGACAATCCTCAAGGACATCGATACTACGAGATGAAGAACGATGTCTTGTATCGAAGGGCCTATGGTAGACAACCAGCGAAAATCTATTTGCCACAGCGGTTCCGGCGGGATGCCATCCTCTTAATTCACGACTACCCTCTATCTGGACATCGAGGTCGGGATCGTACCTTCGACAAAGTACGGACCAGATACTGGTGGCCATCGTTAAGGCAGGACGTTACCCAGTACGTCCGCGGATGTTCTTTGTGTCAAATGCACAAGGCCCGCAATAGAAAACGTCCAGGTCTCATGCAGCCTACGGCCATTACTGAGCCATTTGATTTGCTGGGAGTGGACATAATGGGACCTCTACCATGAAGCCGACACCATCACAAATACCTCCTGGTTTTCACGGACTATGCCACCAAATTTGTCGAACTATACCCGATGAAGAACATCACCGCCAGAACGTGTGCGAAGAAACTAGTGTCAATGATAGTTCGCTACGGATGCCCGAAAGCCATGGTTAGCGACAACGGGACACAATTCGTTTCTCAACTTTGGAAGGACATTCTTAAGATGTTCAAAGTCAAACCACGATACATCACTCCGTATCATCCTCAGAGTAACATCGTGGAACGCACAAACAGAGTTCTGGGCGAAATTATTTCAACGTTCGTTGATCGAGATCACCGAAAATGGGACGAGAACTTGCCGTTCATTCAGTTCGCCATCAACTCGACTACACATACCACCAGAGGAAGAACTCCTTTCTACCTAAACATGAGTAAGGAACCGAGATTTCCCTGGGACTTGGACGTGGGTATGCCAGTAGAGGACTTTGTAGAAAGGTCCGCATCGCTCTCAGCTTTAGCGAAGCAACTTGTTTTGTCTAAAGAACTTGCCAAGAAAGCGCAAGCACAAAAGAAACGCTACTACGATCAAAGGCGGGAAGGGATTGAATTTCCCGTTGGTGTACTTGTCTGGAAGGAGACGCAGCCCTTGTCTCAAGCGGCACGTGATGTCGCCGCTAAGTTATGTCCCAAATGGGTTGGTCCCTACAAAATCGCAAAGAAGATAGACCGATTGCGATATCAATTAGAAGACCCAGAGACTGGAGAAAAGAAAGGAATCGAGAATATCGCTCATTTAAAGCTGTATTGGTCAAACAAAAATGTCTGCCAACCGGACGGAAGCCAGTCATCCTCAACTTCGAGCCGTTTATCTTCATGTTCTACAACGTCACAGTCCAAACCTATACTTCAGGACGCTGGAGTCAGTACTGGGGACGAACGTCGTGAGACTCGACGAGAACGAAGACAACGACTGTTGAGAGACCAAGAAGCGCAGACCGAGTCGTCTGGAGAAGAAACGAGGAGCAATCAAACCTCATCTTCATCCAATGATGATGATGGATCCTCTTATGTCCCCTCGGAAGAAGTACCAGATCTACCTGAGCCAGACGCATTCGCCTTATTCTCAGATCCTCCAGCGGTTTTCCGAGTGAATCGGATGCCGCCAGGCCTTTCTCCTTCCTCTCCTGATAGGAGCCCGAGGGAGAAGTCTCTCCCTCTACCCTCTCCTCTATCTCACCCCGACGATTCCAGTTCTTCCTCTGAGTCTGAGGAAGACGATACGGAATTGTCCAACCCTGTTCCCATAAATCCGATGAGATTTGTCAATCCTTTTCGTAAAGGATGGAAACGTGAGATAGTGCCAAGGAAGAATCCAAAGCCTGGAGGTCCTAACATGGACATTTATTATCACCCTCCAGCAACATATCCGCATGAAACTCTTCGGTCTCGCACAGACGTAGTACAATATTTACGCGTGCATGCAATCACTGATGTGACTTCGTGTGATTTTAACTTTTCAAGCTATCTCGCGAGAACCATGGGAGACTGTTCGGAAAGAAAACTACTTTATACGTCTTCCAGGGACCGATGGGTACCTTTGTGTTAGTCATCGAAACCAACGATGCCCCGTACCACTCAAGCCAAGTTCCCGCGACCGTCCTGCTGTCGGCGCCATTCTCCATGGTCTCTCACGGGGCACTGCGGCTGCTACGGCGACGTCAAGGGATCCGCCTGCTATATTGGCAGATCCACGCTTTCCGTCAACGTTGGTCATTTGCCCCCGCCGAAATCCTCTTCGCCCAGTCTCCCGAACTAAGGGTTTCCCGCGTGGGTGACGTCACCTCCGCTGCCATCTCACCCCTCGTGATCCAGGAGGAGCGGCCAATACTCATCCTGGACCTAGCCAGGTTACGCCGGCTCAGGGGCCTGATCTGCCTCTGCCTTCGATGCGACGGTTTGCTGTTCGCGCCGTGCATCGCACGCGCTTTAGACGCCCCTCCCAGAGGATTCATATCCGAGGTGATGAACACATCCGAGGCCGAGGTCCAAACGGAACCCCGAGAACAAGCGAAGCGAGCTGTGAAGGTAAATGCGGAAGAGCATTTAGAAGTGGTCGCCCGGGCCGAAGCGGCACTGCACTGGACGCCTCAGTCCGAGGCGGCTGCGGCGGCCGCCCCACAGGCCGCCGCCGATTTTCCGACTCGCCCTTGCCGGCGCTCGGACTTCGGTCGGGTATCACCCGTATTTGACACCTCTGCTCCAGCTATGGAATCTTCAGTTCCTCCCGGACGAGGACGGGCCACGGGAACCGTGCCCGACTCAGCGTCATTTCTCCCAAGAGGTCGAGGACGTGTTAGGGGCTGGGACTCCTCCTACTTCGCTCCTCCCATCGGGCGGAAACCCCAATCACCGAGATAAGGGAAACCATCTCCCAAGACAGTGGTCGTGGAGGTTACGCATCAGCGACGCCTTTGCCTACGAGCGCCTCGGTGAAGCCGGCGACCGCACCAGCGAACATGGTGCCGGATGAACGGTTCACCCTATGCCGCCGATATCAAGTAGGCCGTCATCACGAAAAAAATTGTTTCAAGCCAAGGCCCAAGAGGAGCGAGGCTTACAAAGCCCGTCGCCGTAACCGAGATAAAAAGAACGTTGCGACCGCAGCCAAAAGGAGGTCCCCGGAGCCGTAAGACTCCCACGAGTCCGACTCCCCCTAACGCAGACGACTTTTCTTAGGGGGGAGGATGTAACGAAGAAGCCACCCCTCCTATATCGTCTGCTCCTTGGTTGATCTTTTTGACGCCGTAAGCGTCTAATAAAAAAAATATAAAAGAGTTTTTTGTAAATTTTCCCGGGGTGGCGCCTCGATATGATATTGTTTTTTATAACCGCCATAAAAAGGCGCGGAGAGGAGAGACAAATTGTAGTCTTCTCATTTAATAGTTTACAAGCAAGTTCAGACGCGTTTTTTTGTAATAAAGTTTCCAAGTATTATTTCTATTTTCGACTGCGTTATTCTTACTACAATGGACTACCTGGTAAATATTACTAGTCATGGACAATAAGTCCTTTAAACGGTTAACCTGGGGACTTCTAAATAGTCTAGTTTAATTTAATTATCTTTGTGAGCCGTGAAATTAGGCCCCCTTTCCAAGTTTTAAATTTTACGGTTACATGTTATATAAAATTAAGAGGGTATGCGATATTGCACTTCGCGCTCAAGAATGGTCCAAGAAGCCTTCGAAAATCTATGCAACTGTAGTTTTGTTCTATCAGAGGTGGTCCCGACTCGGACACATTCTAAACTATTTCAGTTTTCAATGTGGATTAAGCTTTTGCAATATATTTAAATGTTATTTAAATTTAAGAGCGTATACAGTTACAGACACATATATTGCACGTCGCGCTCAAGAATGGTCCAAGAAGCCTTCGAAAATCTATGCAACTATAGTTTTGTTCTATCAGATGTGGTAACGAATCGGACAAACTCTCTACTATTTCAGTTTTCAATGTACATTGAACTTTTAGAAAGTATTTGAATGTTATATAAAATTAAGAGGGTATCCAATATTGCACGTCGTGATTAAGTCCGCAATGACTAGTCTTCGCGCGTTAACTCTCTCAGTTCGTGCCATCACTTCAGTAGACCTACTTTGGGACACAAATGGCTCTACTTCAACCCTAGTAAGTGTTGCTTATTTTAGGTACCTCCGAAAGGCACACCTCTAGTCTGGCGCTCTCACTTCCCATCCTATCACATGCATTGTAAATAACCATTATCATTTGTTTATTTTTTCATTATATTATGTAACCCTACTAATCCAAGAACCTTAATAGATAGTTCGAACATATTTTAATTGCCTTGAGCTCATTGTTTCACTCTGGAACCTAGATTTACAGCGAATCGGTTACAGACGGATAAACAGGATGAATGTCTCGAAACGGGACAAAACAGTCATTGCCCATTTTGATCACGGCGAAGAAAGCGTCCAAGCACTCATCAAGAGAGATGGCCCCAAAGTCTTCGAAAGAGGCGTTGAAGTTACTTTTTTCCATTTACTGTTCGGACTTCGGACGTTGGAAGTAGAGTACTCGCTCGATTTATGTTAAATGTTAAACTGTGCTTCTTAATTGCGGGACGATTGTACATCACATTGAAAATAATCCACGTATTTTTTTCTACAAGATTTTTAAGAGTTGGTTCAATTGGCTTCTACCCATTACAGTTTCGATGTTGGAAAAAGTCTACGCGCTCATTTAAAACTGTGCTTTTCTTAATTGCGCGACAATTGTGCATCAACTTAAAGTAATCGTTGTCGAGAAACCTTTTAAAAATATGTAAGTATTTATACTAAATTGATCCAATATGGCTGTGTTTATAAGAAGAACTACAAGGAAGTAACAAACCACTTTAGATTAGCCTAAATGTGTGCCCTAAAATGGGGGAATTGGGACAAAGTGTATGAGACCATTTGTATATTCTCTAGTCTGAGACAGCTTTTAGTTTTGGACAGTCCCGCCATAATTTACACGGCCATATTGAACATTTCAAAGGAGTGGGGAGCTTAAAACACTATTTTTATATTTCAGAAATGGCTTTTACGCATTTACTGTGTGGAGTGTTGGCTGTAAAGTCTATTGGCTCAATTTATCTCAAATTAATTCCACCTAGAACATTCTCTAAACAATCACAATGTTTCATTTGCGGGAGTTTTGGGCACTTTGTAGCTGATTGTTCTAAAAACAAATCCAAACATAGAGTAACTCCCTACAACAGCGTTTACAGTTCTTCTCAGCCTCTCCCCAGCACTTTTGCGGGAAAAAACGTTGTGGACGTGAAAGGAATTTTAGCTTCCGATGAGGACTTTGAAATTGACTATGAGATCTTAAACAGAATGCAAGAGCAGGTATTATATTTACTACGGTTAAGTGTAGTTGGAACTTTTAGTGCTACTTATACACAATGTTTTTAGACTAGGAGGACTCGCACCATTTACACAATTGGCCCTGACTCTGTGGTGGAGTCGAAAGCCACGCCTCCTTTTGTAAATGGTATGATCCCTCCTAGTCTAAAACATTGTGTATACAGGAATCAAGTCTGTTAGCAGTGTGTCTTGATTCAAATGGCGCATTAGAACTTAAAGTTATTTTTTTATAAAGTCTTTCAGTTATTTTGCGCATTTCAAGTTTGGACCAGCCAATGTTCCCGTTTTTCCATGTTTGACGCCAAATCAGGACGTTCCCGTTCAATCTAGTCAATACGTGGTTCCTCAAAATAGTCAATATGCACGTAGTCAAATTAGTCAGGATTCACCTAGTCACATTAGTCAAGATTCACCTAGTCAAATAAGTCAAGATCCGCGCCGTCAAATTAGTCAAGATGGGATTGCTCAAACTAGTCAACATGTGTCTCGTCAACATCGTCAAAATGTAATTACTCGATCTAGTCAACCCCAACCACAGAAAACTGGGAAAAACTTAAACCAGAAAAAAAACCTTAAATAATGATGAAGAAGAAAAAATTGATATGTTTGTTTTTTAATGTTGATATCTGAACGAAA
The DNA here is from genome assembly GCA_019434445.1 of Phalangium opilio. Lineage (NCBI taxonomy): Eukaryota > Metazoa > Arthropoda > Arachnida > Opiliones > Phalangiidae > Phalangium > Phalangium opilio. The sequence goes on along the minus strand of JAEQBA010000096.1, from coordinate 386,987 downwards.
ATAAAGAAAAATACACTGGGAATGCCTAAAGAATTTTTTTATGCTATTGGTTCAATGTTTAAAATTTGAGAGTAGTTCCAGCATTTTTTGTAGTTGGGGGCTCTTATGTGTTTCGCATGACATAATCTCACTTATTCCGGACTAAACGTTTTCTTTCAGCATTCAATCATGAGCATAATTCAGTCTCGTAGTAGGCTTCCGAAGCTAACGGCGCGGAAGAAGACGCTGGAAACGTTATTCTTACCGGTGTGAATAACTTATAGGGAGCTAGAATATTATTAACTCACGCATTCACCCAAAGTTTAAATCAAAGTTTGCCTATCTAAGCCGTTGTTGATTTTCTATATTTCGATAAACTGTCCGTCTCTACCAAAATTAAGAGACTTACATTACAAACTTAAGAAGTCATTTACCCTAAATGGACTTCACTTCTAACTTATTCTCCCGAAATCAGAAGTATATAACAGTTCTCTTCGAGAGAAGTGTACAACATCTGAACATTTAAAGCACGGGTATGAAACCGAATCACATACAAGATAAATAATTCCCTCACCATTACTCTATTAGCGCTTAACTATTTGACAAGGCGTGCTTGTGGGTTTTTTTAATATATGTCAAGACGAGGTTTGTGCAGGTTGATTGTGAAGGAAAACAATAATTCCAGAATTTGCTATGTATTGGGATAACATCTTAATTACCCCTATATTATAAAACTTATCGACTTCATACATGTATATTATCATCATTACTTGTCTTAAATTACCTTCGACGGCTGAACGAGGTTCATCTTACATAATATATGGACGATGTCATATATTTTAACGTTCACTTTATTTACTTTTCATTTAATTCAAGACCATAACATTCTGAAAGTACATTAGGCATAGAAGACGATATTTATAATATTAAATTAGGCTCAGAAGACAGTATTTATAACACTTCAACAATACTTCAATATAAACAAAGCAATAAATAACATAATACATTAAACTGTACAGTAAAAGTTAAATATAACCTAATTAAAACCATAAAACCCACAATACATATGGGAACAAAAGGTTCTTGAAAAACCATTAACAGAACAGTATTTATAATACTTCAACGTTTCTATCTATATACAACATTAAATAGTTATTTAACATTATATATTGGAACCTTCAGTATAATTTAACATTAAGCAAATTCGAACCATAAAAACCCACAGCGCATGTGGGAAAAAAGGCTCTGGGAAAACCCATTTGGGAAAAAACCATAATCACAGTTGAATTATTAATATTAAAACACTTATTTTTAAATTGTTAGTTGATTTTTCACTCTGACGTCTGAGCTATCCACGAATAAATTAATTAATAGCATTATCGAACGATGCAATGGATGTCAAATATTCATGTCATAATACAAGCTAATTCGAGCCATAAAAACCCACTGCGCATGTGGGAAAAAAGGCTCTGGGAAAACCCATTTGGGAAAAAACCACAATCAAATTAGGACTATTAATATTAAAAACTTCTTCAGACTGTTTAAGGATGAATGTTTGGTGGATAGCGTCCGAAAGAAAGCAATAACCTAGTAGATGAGGCGTAGTTCATAAAGTTTCGTTTTTTCGAAACTATTACATAAGTGTATTGGCGCTGTACGTTTCAGATAACAAAGACCAAAACGACTCCAGTTCCACAAAATAGGAAAACTCTGCCTCTTGGCGTTAAGTTTTTCTCCTTTCTGTATTTCCACTGCTAGACCGCTATGCAGCCCGCCCTTGTATTGCTCTACTTGCTGCTCCCATAACATTGAACGTACTAGAACTATAGTTCTAGTCGATAAATTGCGGCGAAGTCCAACTTCCGCTTTGAGCGTTGGCCAACTTTTGAGGACGCTGCAGTGTTACCAACGGCAGATAATGCCGCCAGGAACATTTTCAAAATCACCTCGGCCGCGTTTTGCCGAAAAAAGGGGATTTTCGACTAGGACTATTGAATTATCGCCGATTATTCAGCCATTTCCGCTTCGCCTTACCTAAAACATTTTTAAAGTACGCTATACAAAATTGCTCCATTCTTCACCAAACCTATGAAACTTGGTGCAACACTTACACTTTGTTCAGTGGTTCGCCTTTACATGAACCCATAGTTGCCACTCCAGATCTCAGTCATCTGACGCAACCATTTTAACGTTTTCAGAGTTGTGTTTCACCTTTATTAAGCCTAAGGATAAGCCTTGAGATATATTTGCCGACGTATTTTCTGAAGAACCACAATAAATCACCTCAAGGATTATCCCCATTAACTAATTATCACTATTACATACCTTGTTTACAATTTCGTTGACCTTGTCCTCCATGGTTACCCATGAACTAAACCAATGCTGTAGGGTTACTCATGAATCACTCCAATCCTCTAGGGTATTCATGAACTACGCATATCCTCTAGGGTATTCATGAACTACGCATATCCTCTAGGGTATTCATGAACTACGCATATCCTCTAGGGTATTCATGAACTACGCATATCCTCTAGGATATTCATGAACTACGCATAACCTCTAGCGTATTCATGAACTAAGCATAACCTCTAGGATATTCATGAACTACGCATAACCTCTAGCGTATTCATGAACTAAGCATAACCTCTAGGGTATTCATTAACTACACAAATCCTCTAGGCTACTCATGAACTACGCCAATCCTCCAGGTTACTCATAAAATATACCATATTTTTAAATGGATTAATACCAAACTTATTTGACCGTCAATTACAATAAAAGATACTTACCATTTTTTTTCAAATCTTGAAGTCAGATGTGGGTTCTTTAGTCAAGGATCCCAAGCCTTGTGTGGGTCTCTTAGTCAAGGATCCCAAGCCTAAAGTGGGTTTCTTAGTACAGGATCCCAAGCCTAAAGTAGGTTTCTTAGTACAGGATCCCAAGCCTAAAGTAGGTTTCTTAGTACAGGATCCCAAGCCATATGTGGGTTTCTTAGCCAAGGGTTCCAAGCCTATTTCTCGTAGTTTAGACCCTTAAAGCAACAGGTGGCTCCATAGGCGCCCCTACCATAATGCCTAACCTTGTATATACATAAGCATTTTACCTTGCCGTAGGTAGGTAACAATGCATAAGGGAGGACCTGAAGCTTACCCTAACAAGCTAAACCCAATGTACAATAGAAAGGTCGTCAATAAGGGGCGCACTGGAGCTCCACCTTGCTTTAAATAAATTTTTCTACTTCAAACTATGTTCTTTTAAAAATGCAAATACCCTTGTGGTAAGAATAATAAGACTCTCTATAACGAGACCGATGATGCTTCGTATCGGTCTCGAAAAAGTTGGTTACCAAACGCCAAATGATGTGCGTGTAGTGTTTCGATTCGGATGCAATCTTCATTACTCGTTCTATATAAACTCTCACTTGTGTCATTTCATAGAAATAAGTTTATCTTAAATAATTAATTAAATAGAAATGATATTAATTATTTTAATCGCCAGTAAATAACTATAAAAATAGTTAAATACTTTAAAATAAAGTTGTTCCTATTTTCTTTCGAAACTTTGCTAATATTGACGTTTAAAGTGAAGGGTACCCCTCTTGCCCGCTTTCTTCAAATTTTGGGGTATATATACGATTCGTTTCCATTATAATAATAGATAAAAACGCATTCGCGTGAACCGATGGTGGAAGCCCTGCCATTGGGGGGCTAGACGTTTCTCGTAACCCTAGCCGATCGTCGCGTATATCTTGAAACCAAATGATAACGATGGAGAAGAAGCCGGAATGGACAAAGACTTGCAGATGGTGGTGCATAGAAGCTGGTGTCAATGTGGGATTGACGAAGATCAGAAGATGGTGGTGCTTGAAAGCCAGCAAGTACAGGCTAGTGTCCATGTGGGATGGACAAAGACTAGCAGGTTGTGATCCTTAGAAGCCAGTTGGTAAACACTGGTGTTGGTAGATGAATGGCCAAATTTCCGTGAACCGCGAACGAGTTCCGGAAATCGGGTATTTGTTAGCTCCGATTTGTAAACTGCGAACGCGGTCACGTGGGGTCTGACAGACAGACAGACACACAGACAGACACGGCCGGTGTAATACCTCTCCGTGACGTCATCGTCACTTGGAGAGGTAAAAACTACCTTTTTTGTTGTGAATTTTAAAACTAAATGCAACGTCGCGAGAGATTTTAACATTTACGGGCGGGTTTATATACAAAATATATTTGTAAAATTATTAATTTATCACAAAAATCATTACTGTTAATGCCATTGTATTTCATTAAAAACGAATTTTTAGTTTCTAATACGATTGGTGTACTTTCTTTAACATGTTAAAGAAACTAAACGCAAATAAGTCAACGGGTTTGGACGGTATCGCGCCCTCACTGCTAAAAGCCTTGGCTCCAATCCTGGCCAGACCAGTCTCCAAGATAATAAACCTCTCTTTATCTTCCCGAATTTATCCAAAACAATGGAAGACGGCTAAGGTACACTACCAATTTTCAAATCAGGTGTTGCCACAGACCCCAAGAACTACCGACCTATCTCGATATTGCCAACGCTGTGACTGGTCTGCGAAAAAATAGCTCACACAAACCTAGCTAGTTATTTTGAAGATGAACGGTTTTTTTATAAGCTTCAATCTGGCTTTCGCAAACAACACTCAACAAAACATGCTTTTGGAAATTGGAGTCGGAAACGACTAGACTTCGACATGAAATCGAAAAGAAAGAGATGAGTTTGAAGGATTCGGTTGAAGATGTTCAAAATTTGGAAATTGGAGTCGGTGTAACGTGAAAACGTGAACCTCGACTGAAATTTAGTAATTTCGTAGAATTTTGCCAATTAGGGTTCTTTCTATACTCGCGAAACTTTTACATTATATACTAATAAGATTTACAACCAGAGTTAAAAATATATTTCTGTACATAAGCTTATCTTAAAACCCATTACCAGAGGTTTACTTTTAAAAATATAAGAACCATAACCAGAGTTGAAAATATCAATATATATATATGTGTGTTGGTGGTCGCGCCAAACATCAAAAGTGGCGTGAAAGATATGCCGCCAGTAGTTCGAAATGAAAGAAAGCCCTGCTGGACAGGCACTCTCCTTCAACTACTTAATTTTTATTGCGGGCAAGGGTTCCTTTCGCCCTTGACAATTGGTGCTGTAAATTGTCATCGTTGGCTGACCTTTTCGCGGCATGGCTCTAAGGATGCAATTAAGGATTCTCGGAATTGGTGCGCGGTACTCCTATCTTTTAAAAAACTAAAAAGCCGTGGAGCTAACAACGGTATCATAAAGATGGGATGGACAAAGTGACGCTGCTCTAACGTTCACCAGTGGGAATGGACATAAACCACGTGTTTTCGGACTTTCTCGATTTGGATTGGCACCAGCCTCTAACCTCCAAAAGAAAGATATGGTAAAAACCACGGTGTTACACAGAAGAAGAGAGATCTCTTTTTGACCCGAAGGTAACAAGACCTAAACCTTTCCCGACCGAGGCAACTGGTCGAGCTCTGGGTGCCGGCGAAAAGCACCATGAAAGTCCCCGGACTTTGAAAATAAAGGACTCCGCCAAACATTTAAGTACCTTGGCCATGGCCTTATTCAATATTTTCATTTAAATAAACTCTGGTAAATTAATTTAAAAGTTATAAAAATATTACTCTTGTTAACTAAAATTAAACTAAATAAATAATTGATTAAATAATAAAATAAAATATTAAATGTCTAATTTCAAGTAAGCGGTTCGCGGTAATTAATTGTTGTTCACTTTATAATATTTCGTTTCTTAAACTGCTCCTAAAGCAAGTTTCGTTAACTTGATGAACAACCGATTTAATAAATAATATTGCATTCTTTAAATATAAACCAGTATCGTTTCTTTCCGAGTCTACCTTTATTAAAATCGAAATCCCCTACACAACTGAGTGACCATTATATTTCCCCTTGACACCTACTCTCTCTTTGAACTCGCAACCCCCAATAGTGAAGGTTAGCGAAAGACCCGGACCAAATCTATTATTTGCTTTGTGACGTGGAGGGGCAAGTTCTTTACAATCTCCCCCTCTCGCTACAAAATGGGGGTCCGTCCGGGATGTTATTATTTAAAGTATATTATGCAAAAGTATTGTGTATGCCTGGTCATAGGACCTAGAAGTTACTAACGTAATAAATGAATTGACAACCCTTTTTTTTAAAGTATCTCAAAAATTTCCCTGGTAGCCTGCTGTTTTAGCACGTTTCTGCCTTATATGAATTTTTGGGGCTCGTTTACACGATTAAGTAGATTACTATTATTGATTTCCCGTGCTAGACGCTAGTGAGGATTTTTGCAATATTTTTTTTTTATTATTATTATGATTATTATTTTTATTTTGGCCTTTCCAGGGTTATAGCTGAGATTACTATTGATTCCCTTTATGAATATTTTTTTTTGTCAATTTCCAACCCCTTATGTTTAATAGTCAAAATATTGTTTTGAATAATTGATATTTAATTAAACGAAAAGGAATTTGTTTATATTTTGTTTCGGTTTGCTAGTTGTCCCATATGAGTAATAGACGTGATAAAGAATTCATCGCGTATAGCAACAAACTTCGTGCGGCCCGTTTAGCGACCCGCAATTCACGAAGAATATCCTTGCCTAACCTAACTAACAGAGCCAAAAGAGGTGCTTCTAAAAACAAGGCAACAAATATGAGCCATAGAAATTATCTGACTCGATCTCCTTCGCCAGTGAGGTCAAATACTTTAGCTGGAGTACCCTTATTTAATCAGGCTAACATGGCAAGTGCTAACAATGCGAGCAATAACCCTTTGGGATGTAGCGTCTCTACCCATAGTTCAGGAACGACACATGTCCCAAATATTAATTTGTCTGCGACGTTACAGTCGCATAATGTTCCACGCTGGTAACGATTCCGGGAGATGTATTAACTCAAATTTTGAACCAGCTTAATACTTTACCAACTCAAAACCAACAATTAGTTGCTAATAATCAACAGCTAGCGATGCAGAAGCAATAATTAGCAGCCACGGTAGCTAACATTCAGAATCTCTCGATAAATCAGAGTATTCCTACGGGGTCCCATGCCATTTCTTCTCAACCCTTATCTACAAATTTATCTGCAATGCCCGCTGGAAGTCAAGGGGTGCCTCCCGTCTTGCCACCCCCCGTTGGCCTTTTACCCCAAATTACCTCTCACAGTAGCGTTCATTCAGCTCCGTCAATTCCACCCTTAGGTGGTAGTGTCAGTAATGCGTCGGTCGCTTCAAATGTAAGCGTAGTTCCCCCTCGCAGCCTATGTATTGTCCCCCCACCACTCCATTTATGTTTTCAAATCCCTTACCTGCCCCGACTTATGCCGGTAACCCGACCGATTCTGGTCCAAAATTATTTTTACGTAGAATTAAACAAATGAGGGTTACGTATAATGTTCCAGAGTCTATTTTTGTTCAAAAATGGGTCCCGACTATGTTGACGGGACCTGCGCTCGATTGGTTTAGCAATGTTAATGATAATATCCCTTTTGTTACGATTGATGAGTTCGAAACGGCCCTTCGAACCCGATTTGAAAGGAAAGAAAATGACATACACGTTAAAGGTAAAATAACGGATCGGGTTCAAAGATCCCAGGAATCGGTTCACGAATATGCGGAGGCTATCGTTAAGTTATGTAGTCAATTAGTGAAACCGCCGGATGAGCGAAAATATATTAAATATGTGTTTAGGAATATGAGGGATGATATTAAGCCCTATTTGGAAACCAAGGTTTATTCAACCCTTAGAGAATTATTGGATGATACTGCAGGTGTAGAAAGATCTGTGGATAAACAGAAACGTAGTACAAACCCCCCTCCAGCGGTTCAGCCTACCCATGTTGCTAGCACCCCAAAGCCCCAAAATGGTCAGAATTCTAATCAGTGGCGGGAAAAAGAGTTTAGAACCTCCACTTTCACTAATTCCAATCGATTTAATCCTCCCAATGTCACCCAATATCATCCACCAACACTTCACCGATATCCTCCTCCTAATTTCAACCGAAACAATTTTCCCCCGCCGGATAATCGGTCAAATAATTCGCAAACTTATCCAAAAGTCATAGCTACCCCTAGTAATATTAGGCCTTTTGTTCCCATTTGCACGGAATGTGGAGTTTCCGGACATGTTCGTCCTGATTGCCCAAATTTGAAGGCCCAAAACAATTATTCCGCGCCTGAAACCTATAGGCCGGTGCCTAATAACAATCAGGGAAACGCGAGTCCGGCTGGCGCCACCGAGATGCGGAGCCAGCCTGCGCAGCAATAAAATTAAATGAGGAAACCGCCAGCACGGAAAACACCACTGTACTAGGCCCTACACCCACCGCCTTTAGTACAGAGTCCCAGGACTTCTTGGACATTTTTCTTGGAACCCTTCCGTGCATGGCTTTGGTAGATGGTGGTTCCAAACATACAGTGCTTCATAGAGATTTAAAACCTATTTTAGAAAGTTTAGGCTATCCCACAAATAATACATCCCTCTTAGCTCTCAGACAACCAGACGGCAGTTTGCTAGCCACCTATGGAGCGGTTACCCTTCCTTTTTGTTTGCCCCGGAAACAGGTCGAATTCCAGGCTGTTTATGTTTCCGGGATTAATTATCATTGTATTTTGGGAAAGGATATTTTACGCCATGTTGGCATGATTGTTGATTACGGATTAAATAATTTTTGTTATAGAGACGCATTAGATTAATAAAAATGTCTTCGTGGACAAAGACTAGAAAAAGTAGATGATAAGAGAACAAAATGGAATGACCGAAGTACAGATATTAAATTTTTTCAGTTTAAAGACATGATTATAAAACATCAATTATTTAAAAAAAAATACTCATCTTCGTTTTTTTCACCAAAATTACATTTGCATTGTTTTCGAAAGACAGATTATTCATTCTATATATCCTTTTTGGTATTAACAGTTTTCGAATGAAAAGGATTGGAATAAATATCCGAGTATGGATATGGTTTTTTTTAAAGGTTCCTCTTTTCGAACTTAAGAGAAAACGTTCTTTAAAACGACTAAATGCAACCGAAGTTAGAAATTTTATCTTTCATCATGATTGACATTTTAAACGTCGCTTTAGTGTGCTTTGGTTTTGCGCCTGCATTTATACGACCACGATTCGATTGGTTCCCATTTTTTGGGTCGACGATTTAAAATGTTTTATAAATCAATCATTAAAATTTGGATAAAAGATATTATTAACAAAAAAACCTTTGGTATATTATTGAGTGCGTGAGAACTGTTTTAAAAGTTGTGATTGAATTAGTTTGGTACGACTTCGACTTGCTATTTATGAGCAAACGTATAACACGAAACACGTAAATGGACACCGACAAATGGTGGGCTGCGTATTTATTTCACTATTGGGCTTAGTTTCCAATATTAAAACGTATTGTAGTTCAAATTAAAAGCTGCAATCCTTTTAAATATCACTAACGAGGAACTGTTTCTATCATGGTCTACACTGGAAATCTAGCTGTAAATATAAACGATGTCGCATGTTTCTGTTATATAGTAAATCTTTGACACGCAAAGAATGGAAAATTTAATGATACAAAATTTTTGGGCAAATGTAATTTTGGTGAAAAAAACGAAGATAAGTATTTTTTTTCAAATAATTGATGTTTTATAATCATGTCTTTAAAGAAAAAGTTTAATATCTGTTTCAAGTCTTTGTCCACGAAGACATTTTTTATTAATATCTGTTCCTTCAGTCTTCATTTTAATTAAGATTGTTAAGAAACTGTGCGCTTTTCAAAATCTGCACTAAGCACAAACATAATTATAGGGGAGCGTAAGCATAAGGGAACTAATATTGCTAGTTAGTTACTAATGCTTTCAGGTACCAGTTAATCAGTTATCACCAATGAGATAAATTTATCACTGAAAACATCAAATTTTCATAATAAAATTATTTTGGCCTTTCCTTATCCCCTGGCTTTGAGCATTAAAATATTTAAAATAACTCTGAGGATTATCTAGAATCATTTCTACTGATATTTCAAATTCAGAAGAATCAGAGTCATCGTTTTGAGTCTTTCAGATGACTGGCTTGGACTTATGTTGCTGGTATTTGGTTTTCGTTTTAGCAAAGAGAATTGGTATATTCTCTTTGGTTGTAGCAGTGTAACCAGGGATAAGGGAATTGAGATGGATTGCAAATAATGATGGGCGACCTACGGCCAGACTTGTAAATAGTGATAATTTCATCGAGAGCCAGCAGGGCTCCCGACCCACCCAAAGCCCAATTTTCTTGGGTACCCGGGGCTCCTTAGTGGACAAGGGTAATTAAATAAAAAAAACTCGAATATCATACTGAGGCATAGAACTATTTTGGTGTCGAGGAAAGCCGCGTATTTTTAACTTTTACTTTCACTTTTGAGTCTTGAACTCTTGTGAGAGTTCTCATCGCCCCGAATTTTTCAGGGTACCCGGGTGGTACCCGACCCCCTCTAAAAATATTTTATCAGGGTGTCCTGTGAATTTTCTTGGGTGTCACAGGCTCCCTGGTACCCCCTATTTACAAGTCTGCCTACGGCACCGTATCTCTCCCAATGTACCTCGCGCACGCCCCTACCCTTCGGTAGGCGATTGCTAAGTGCTGCCGTGTAGCGCCATTTTATTTGTATGAGAGCTAGCTTCTAATTTTAAGATAGAGGGGGCGCCCTTTACAATTTCATCCAGTACGAGTGTACGACCCCACCTAACCGCTGAGGATGCTGGGAGGACTACGGTGCCGTAGGTGGGGGTACACAGACAACGCTATAGGTATGGGGGTTTCCAATACAAGGTGTAACCAAAGAGAATATAGGGGAGGAGTGGAAAGAGGGGAAAATCTTGTTGCTCTTTTCTACCGCGCATCTTCAATGCGCAGTACCGAGGCATTTCCGTTTGAGACATTTAACGGTATCGTAGGTGGCGCGACTGAGCCGGAAACTCCCTCGTACCACTAGTATAATTTAGGGGTAACAATGTAATTTAGCCTTGTGGAGCGGGGAACTTCAACTCCTCCCCTATATTCTCTTTGGTGAAACTGAGACAAAGTTTCTTCCTGCAAGCATAGCCCACTCGATCCGCGCTCATGGACGCAAGCTGCTCGCGCTATATAATAACATTTGACCACGTCGTCTGCTAAACTTAGGAATTGGACAATTAAACTTTTTGAGTTAATGTCTGGACTCTGGTTACCCTTGCATTTTCTTAGTGGTCCCGTGGTTTTATTTTTAAACTGGTAATTTGCCCTGTATCATTATTGTGTAAGAGACAGCCTGGCAGCCCCGTATTTGTTTACCCTGCCCATAGCCCACTAGATCACGCGTAACACTACGCAAGATGCAGAGCAGCGTCCGTGAGCATGGATCGAGTGGGCTATGCCCTGCCTGGCCAAGTCAGCTCAAGGTTCTTATAGAAACTTCGTATTATAAGGTTGGCTTATAAAGCCGTTTTTTAAAACGAAAAATCTGGCTCGAAAAACGGGGGGCAATACCAAAGAACTTGGAACATATAGCCCCCTAGAGTTACACGTCCACGCTCGAATTTTTCACTTTCCAAGCCCAGTTTTTTTTAAACGATAACTTTATCATTCGTTGGTAACGTCATCTATAGTGCTTGAGACGAAATAATTATCAGTCGTCTGCTTTGCTGAAGCTGAACTTTTCTCTTTTGTTTATGAATTTGCGCGCATAGACGCGGTAATGAAAATGTTTTTAAATATCACGTTTCTAAATAATATTTATTGTGCAAACTGTAATATGTTTTTGGTAATATGTAATTGTTGGCCTATACATTGCTGTTGTTATTATGGTCCTTGAAATAAGATCAATTTGGTAAGCTTCTTTCTTACAGCTTCCCTTTTCATTTTTTCATTAAAATTTTTCGAAATTTTCTCATTCTTATGTCCATATAAATGCGGATAACTTTGGAAACCAGAAAGTTCAGGTGATGGTTCCATCCAATTTCTTGATCAAACATATGCTCGTTCAAGTCGGGGAAAATGTTTTCGAGTATCAGGCACCTTTTTACGAGGGATTCAATTTTGAGGGCAATGGTTTTAGAAGCAGTGCCATGATGTTCTAGGTTTTGGCTTCGCAGGCATTTTTCAGTGAGATCAAGAATTTTTACTATGCTTTCCGAAGGATATATTAAACCACCATGATCTCAAAGAAGAATTAATGCTCTAGCCGTAATGCAGTAGTCATGAAAACTCCGGTTTCTATTATGAGGATGTTCTTCAAGTGCAAGTTTGCATTGATCGCATTTGAGGACTTTCCGAAGTTTCCGTACTACAAATCCACCCACATAGTCAGTGGCGGGTTTAACGGTAAGCGGACTAAGCGGCCGCTTGGGGCCCCGGGATGCCATGGGGCCCCGAATTGAGCAGAATTAATTTTCTTCCATTAACAATTTTATTTTTTTAAAGTAAAAATGGAAGAGACTAATAGTTTTAAAAGGAAATAAATGACGAATATTTTCCCTTTCAGTATTATACCAAGAAGGGATTTATATAAGAAGACCTTAGTCGCGAGATTTTACGCTTCTACTCTTACGCCGGTGTCAGTGGACAAGTAAGCCCGACCCCTTTCATGCCCGTCATTGCTCTGCGCTTTCCATTGGATCCCATGGGGATAGGTTATATGGAAGCGAATGAATCCGACTAGAGAAAAAGCAAACCTCGAGCAAAGAAAACAGAAAATGGAGGCTGCCCGCGGTGCTGAAACCAAAGAGGAGAGAGAGAGGGAGATAGAAACGCGCTTTATAAAATTCGCCGAAAAATGGGAAAATAGGAGGGTAGTAAAAACATTTCTCGGTACGTTTAGTTTTAGGACGCACATCCTTTGCGCATGGGGATTGGCCTCCTCGCCTTATCTCTGTCATCCCCTACGTTAACTATGCGCGAGAAAGCTGCGCTCAGGTGCCGCGGTGTACCGTATATTTATCCCCGTTTTCACCAGGCATGGATCACGGCTGCCTATACCGATTCTCTCTCCGTCTTTCTCTCCTCTTTGCTGAAACTTTACGACGGTTGCTTTTAATTGCCATGAACAAGTTAGTTAAAGGTTTTGAACATACATAACTTGATGGATTTTGAATATGTGTCTCTACGTGAAAATCGTTCGTTCTGTAATTGTTTCTAAATCGAATCAAGTGTACCTATGATTTCGCGAGTTCCAAAAACCAAACCAAGGCTTAACGAAAAGGTAAAAGAAAAAGATGGTGGAAAACATAGCGTTTTTCTTTGCGATAAAAACGAGCTGCTCCGAGACGGCGGCGCGTCTTACAATGACCCAGTCGCTCACTTCCGGTTTCCTCCCGGATTGATCCCAACCGCTCCGAGTCTAGATACGGAGTGCCTGGAAACGTCACAAAATCGCTCTGAAAAAACTTTTTCATTCATTCGGAGCAACTACATTCGGTCCTCCGAGCTAGAGCGATGACGTAACACGTAAATTTGGAGCGATCTAGGAGCGCTCTCAGGCGACCCAAAAAAAACGATATAAGATAAAATAAAAGTCCCGGCTCCTTTTCCTCCCCCCACCCATTAAGGGGGGATTGTCGACTATCACGCGCGCACCGGACGCTATTTTAAGCCTTCTTAAATAAATTCCATCTTACAACTACTATTTAATTTTTATATCTTGAGTTTGGGGGCCCCAAAATGGTTACCGCTTGGGGCCTCCACTTGACTTAAGCCGCCACTGCACATAGTGAATTATATTGTCCCTCAATAGGTTTGAGCCATCAAAATAAAAATCAAGGTCTGCTTCATCATCAACATCTGTAATGTCCTCTGTTGTATCTCTGTGAGCTTGGAGAAAATTTGTGGAAATCTCGCAAAAATCTGGTAGCGCAGTATTGTCACGGGCCAAGACGTTTGCACAACCAGAAGCCTCCAGCTTTACCAGAAAGGCGTTCTTATAAGCCGCTTTAAATTGTAGAACTGTGGGGTTGTTGTTCCATCCACCTTTTTGTCTAATTACTCCAAAAAACAGCTCTAAATGGTCTTGCGACAGTTTGTACGTTGGAAGGTATCTGGTGAAAGTAAGAGTGTTTTACACTTGTAATTTTTGTTTTTATTAAAACAATATATTAATAAAAATCACTTCAGTATTCCTTCTGGTTTAACGTATGTTTCAACCAAGTGTAAAACGCTGGTAATAGCAACTGCTAATCCAAGTGGTCCGGTTCAGGGCCGTCTTAAGGCGTTATGGGGCCCAGGGCTAATTATTTCAGCAACATAAAAAAATAAATATTCAGTTGTAAAAGACTCGAGATAGCCTATTATATTAAAAAGGCAATTTCATGTCGTCAAAAATATAAAAATTTCAGGAAAAGCGTCCATGTTGTTTCAATACAGTAGCGATAAGCTTAAAACATTTTCTTTCTAGTCTTTTCATGAGTTCTGATTATCTTTGATTGACACGCTCTTCTGACTCATCCTGAGATACATTACGCTTTTGGTGTAAATGAGAATCCGATGATGTTGTCCCCTGTTTTGTTGTTAAAAATTAGGTTAATTTCGTTATTTTCGAAGAATTTTCCATCTCCTCAGGCGCCTTTTTTCTCTTTGTAGCTTAATTTTAAAATTTGCGACTCATAGTTTTTACTCGTCTGAAACCCACTGACCCTTGCGATGATTAAGGATATTTTGAAGTTTGAAAAATATAGGCCTGAAAAATCAATGCGTGCTCAAACTAAAACCGACTCATTTAAGAGAGCAAATTTCATAACTCCAGTTTGCCCTATCACTCACATTTACATCCCTGCATAGTGTTTGAGGGACAATGCGTCACGTTATCAGTTAGCCTTAGGAAAAGTAAACAAGAAAAGTCGATTAGTGTGGTTTATTGAAAATTCAAAATGAGTGTATAAATAATTTAATTTCGTAATCAGATTGCAATTGTTGTATGTTGTATATTATGTATATATTTTGTATGTAAATATTTTACGAATCATGCCTAATGTGCTCGCGCAAATATTCATGTTTTGAAGAATTACATTCACGTTTTAAAGAGTTATTTTCATTAATTCTTTAACTGTCCTGCTAGAGGTGATGTGAGTAATCAGGACAATTAAAACAAAAACTTTGAACGAAGGGACCGGTTCCCACGACAATAACACTATAAAAACTTGAAGCATCGATATCGGAGAGCTTTAGTTTTTTCTATCTATTTTACCGCGAGATAGCAATGCGAGCTGGACCAAAACGTGCGCGAAAATGAACATTTCAAATTTCATACTAGGGAAAATGAACATTTTAATTTCCTTAAGTCCAGCAAACAGCGCTCTTGTGTGAGGTAATTAGGCAACATAAGTTGCCAAACGAAAAATGAAAATCGGCGCCGCGCACAGGCCTTGATTAATGTAGGCAATATATGAAGTAACAGATTAAGTAAAGTAGAGTGACAAGACAGTTTAGAGTGAAAGACATTGAGTTGATTGGATTTAATAAGCCGTTTGAATTCGGCTAACCGCTAAAGCAAAATTGGGTGATATGTTACTAATCAGACTGATTCTTTGATGTTACGAACGGGAACTAATGTTTTGATTTTTCAGTCGGTCGGAACACTAAAAAAAGTTAGCTCTCCTAAAACGGAGTTAGAGAATAGAACGATGACATCAAAAGTGGATGAGAGGAAAAGTATGAAAATGGCCAAAAGTCGCGAGTCATCAGAGTTTCGCCGTAGTTGGCCGTTTTATTGGCGTAGCTATACTGGGCCTGTTCACTCCCTTAAAATAGGTCTTGTGTTAATTCGCGGTTACGCGGTTACCGTCGTCTGCTATTGTGTAATCTCGGTAATTTAGCTATAGCGCGAGCAGCTTGCGTCGTGATGCGCGTGATCGAGTGGGTTATGGTTAAACCAAGGAGCATAAATATTTGAACTACTTTCAGTTGCGAGTTTGCAAGTCCATCACTAGTAAACTAAATAGTTATTGGCGAAACTTTGATGTCCGCGTTTTTTAACACAGGCTCTATGGCCATTGTCATACTTTCCCTCTCATCCACATTTGATGACATGGATGCAGCTTGGGCTAGGTATACTTTTCTATCTGTAAACATGTGCGAATTCATCTGAGAAGGGTGGTTGTAGCCATGGAACCTAGTGTAGGCCATGAACCTCTTTAGAAAGGGGGTCCGCAGAGATTTTGGTTAGAAAATTTGTTCACAACTTAATATTTCCTCGAAGCGTGACGGTCAAAGTTACGTATTGCCTACTTCTTGAACAAGAAATTTGGGGCCCTTAATTCACGCGGGGCCCTGGGCTATAGCCCATATAGCCCATGCCTTAAGACGGCACTGGTCCGGTTTAGCGGGTGGACTCGCAAATCAAATTACCTTCATGGTCAGTTAAGTTTAACAGAAGATCCTTTGCTTTCAGTAAACTGTTACACTTAATTTCTTTGTTGTAGTTGTTGATAGGCGCCTTAAATCCTTTGGCATAGGGATTTCGAGAATTGAGGATGTCAAATGCCCTATTAGTGGAAAGGTTTTTTAATCCAACCAACTGTGGGATGTTTTTTTTAAAATTTCTCATTACATATCCACGGTGTTGATGAAGTTAACCGTTCCATCACAGTTTTGGAACTCTCGAACTTTCATTTGTTTTAGTAGCTTCATTGCAGAGGCAACAGATGCGCTTAGAGTTTGCACAGCAAGCTTAACCTTCATTTTTTGCGTGTGGAATCTGATGTGGAAACGAGTTAGTTTATTTGCAAGGCTAAGTCCTTATTCTTCTTGTACTAGCTCAAGTAACACCACCAATGACCAGAAAATATCCTAAAATATTAACATTCACCCATTTATCGGTTTATTAATTTCCGTCCCATTAAAACATTGCATACTTCTTTTGTTTTCCCATTAATAAGGACATTAAAATGCTCCCACAGGTTTCGGGTAAGTTTAACATGTGGCAGACATCGAGAATAAATGCCACAGATTCTTTAGAATTAGCTGTGTTTTAAAAAAATACCATTTAATGTCACAAATGACTTTAATCACCTTTTGTAGGTTACCAGGGTTTGGGAAAACAGCCTTTTTTCTTTGGCATTCATAATAACCCCTAGCCTCTGAGCCATAGAAATATTGGACGAAAGACCGTCGCAAACAAGCGCTACACACTTGACACCGGTGGTATTCAAATTGTGGAATGCCTCCCTAACAAGGTTGTCCAGAAGCCAGGAAGGTGTTCCGTGTACAAAAAAATACCCTATAGGTACTTTCCAATTGCCATTAATTGCAACAACCATGAAGACTAAAGCGGAGGTTGCAATTTCACTGTTGTCGTCTTTAGCCTCCATGCCATAATCAACATATCCGTCGAAACATTTTCCATTCCACCTTATCTCCTTGCGAATGGGCATTTCATCAATCATTAATGAACAAAGGATTGGGTATTGCGACTTTTGCACTTTATTTTTTATGAATTCAAAGCTTTGTGCAGTGAAACCAGGTGCTCCATCAATTTTTGCAGACCACTTTCTTATGGTGTTTGGATGTGGTAAACAAAAAAATCGACGAAGATTCCTATAGGCTTTAGGACTGTAAAAATGCAATGTTACAGCAAATTCTCGAAGTGTGCTGCCGTAGGATTTATTCGCCATGTTTCTAGGCCCACTATCTTTTAGTTGTTGAAAGAGCTCTTTTGCTGTTGGTGAAAATGATGCGTCTAACTTGACAAGGTTGTCCTCTATCATAACTTTCTCTTTACGTAAGGTTGAAATTATTCCTTTGAAGCTCATTAATTTTTGATCACGCCTAACAATCTTCCCTTTTGTAAGTTTCAGTCTTTCCTGGATGCCTTTCCTTCTTGCCAATTGAGTTTAAGATTTCTTTTAAGTCGCAAAATTTCACGGTCCTAAACATAATTAATCAAAAATGTCTTGATTAGAATCAAGTCCTAAAAATTATCGATAAGACTGAGGTTATCACTTGACTGAAGGATCAGATATTAACTTTTCTTTTTAATTGAAACTTAAAGGCATGCTTAAGAAAAAACAACGTTCCGTTACCGTTTTCCGTTGAAATAACTTATTTTACAGGTAATCAATTTCAAAAATTTACTTATCTCGGGTTTTCGGGCACAATTCCATACCCCCAAAACATTTTATCATTACATTAATCACTTTTGAGAGAGTACGTGTATGACATTCCCTCATTTGTGCCCGGCATGCTTCGCAGTGGATACGTTTTAAAACAATGGCGGAAAATTAAGTAGGGACAGTTAGATTTTTACTCGTGGTTATGAAAAATGATGTAATGTCTAGTGTACTTCAGTCAACAGTCATACTGTTCATTCTCATAGCTCAGGACATGATTAATGCTGCTCACTATTTCTCTCTCTAGTTTCAAACAATGGTTAGAGACCATTCAGTGCCGCAGGTCGCACATGAATATATTTCAACTACAGTTTACATCAATTCTCTGTGGTCGTACTATTAGCGGGTTAAGCACTAATTTGTTCAGAACATGTCTCGAAAGTGTGCTTGTTGTAAGTTTTTAAAGCAGTGTTGCCAATGTGTGGGTAATTTCCCACATCGTGGGAGATTTAGGTTTGGTTTTAGGCTCTGTGGGGAAAAAGTAATATTTTTCCGAAATCAATCAAATGTCGGAATTTTCCTGTTCAAGGGTTAATAGTGCAAAATTTTCAAAAATGCACTAATTTTAACTGCACAGTTAAAATTAGTGCATTTTCGAAAATTTTATCCGGTTTAATAATTTCAAGCGACATTTTGAAATAAATTCGGGGATTTTAAGTTTGGCACTGAAAAAAAAAGAAAGCATATTTTGAGAATTTTAAAGCTTTATAGCATTTGTACATATTGTCAAAGCCATGAGGAGTGATATTCCATATTAAACTTAGTATGATAAAATAGTCCAGATAAATATGACTGTAAAGAAGGGGGTGTGGGAAATGCGGCAAATTTTTAAAATGGTAGTGGGAAAATCCACTTTCTAACATTAGCAACACTGATTTGAAGGTTTTGGTCATGGCTAAACAGACCGCTCATTCAGTTTTCTATTGTTTTAAAGCTTATTTTGACACGTTATCTCTCAAAAGTAATGTAATGATAAAATGTTTTGGGGGAATGGAATTGTGCCCGAAAACCCGAGATAAGTAAATTTTTGAAATTGATTACCTGTAAAATAAGTTATTTCAACGGAAAACGGTAACGGAACGTTGTTTTTTCTTAAGCATGCCTTTAAGTTTCAATTAAAAAGAAAAGTTAATATCTGATCTTTCAGTCAAGTGATAACCTCAGTCTTATCGATAATTTTTAGGACTTGATTCTAATCAAGACATTTTTGATTAATATCTGCTCCTTCAGTCTTCATTTTAATTAAGATTGTTAAGAAACTGTTTTACATTTTCAAAATCTACACTAAGCAGAAACATATAAAAAGGGGACCGTAACTTTAGCTCAATCAGTCATTTATTTATAATGATACTCCAAAAAATAAAAACGTAACTCATTGAAAGTTTGTATTCTTATTGTAATTAACATAATACAATTTTTTACAACCCTTTATTGAAACGCGAGGCCCTCCCCTAAAAATTCCACAAATAGGACCAAATTGACAGTTTTACACAATTTTTTAAAACGCTGATTTAGCCTATGTCTGTTTAACCTTTAGCTCAAACTTTTCATAAGCCCAATATGAAATTCGGATATCCTTAAAACTTCTCAAAGACGATCCGAGATTATCAATTTCGAACTTTTTTGTAGCATTAACTAACGTCTGTTTGATATTAAGCTTATAAACCTTAAACACAATATAGTCAGGGCAATGCCGACTCAATTTATAAGGGCTACCCTAAAAGTCCACAAAGGTCATCCAAGATTGTTAATAAATACGCCTAAAAAGTGCCCTCTTCAAAATATGTAGCCGGGGAAAAGAGAGCGTGATCGAGTGGGCTATGCTAGTGGGTATTTTGGTAGTAAGTAACGGGGGTTGGGACTCCAGGCATAGCCCGCTCCATCACGCACTCGACAACACAAAGCAACTCGCGCCAGCGTGGGAAATAAGGCGGTAACACAGGGCAAATGACGAGTTTAAAAATTGCCTGTTACAGTTCAAAAATTAAATCGGAGGGGGGTCAGTGGTCCACGAGACTACACAGAAAAAAATGTGTTAGGAAATTGAACACAATCTCTGAACATCTTCATGCAACACTCTCCTATACATGTTCAAAAATGAGAACATGTTCAAATTGAAATCTGTTCTTTTTTCTAATGTATTCAAGCCATTTTGTGTTTGATTTTGAACGTCTTTTTATTTAAGTGTTCTGCCTCTGAACATGTCAATTATGCAGAAAATGTGTTCAGGAGCTGAACACAATCCCTGAACACCTTCATGCGACTCTCTCTACTATACATGTTCAAAAATGAGCACATGTTTAAGTGAAAATATGTTCACTTTCTAAAGTGTTCAAGACGATTTTTGTTTCGGTTTTGAACGTCTTTTACGTGTTAAGCATACACTCTAAGAAAATGGGGTGCGCTTTAACACCTTTAAAAGTAGTTTGGGTCCAAATTTGACATCATTACAGGTGTTCATTTACATCCCTGAAAGGGTTTAATAACACTTATTGAGCAATTGGTGCTTTAAATTGGCGCAACAGAGGTGCAGTTTAACACCTTTTTAACTCTTATATCGAACTAAAACTTAATTTTTACTCTCACATGAGTGTTGTGCAATTCCTTAAAGGGTGAGGCATAGCGCCTTTCAGAGTGTCGCATAACACCATTCAGAGTGTCTCATAACACCTTTCAGAGTGTCTCATTAACACCTTTCAGAGTGTCTCATTACACCTTTCAGAGTGTCTCATTACACCTTTCAGAGTATCGCATAACACCTTTCAGAGTGTCTCATCACCTTTCAGAGTGTCTCATAACACCTTTCAGAGTGTCTCATTACACCTTTCAGAGTGTCTCATAACACCTTTCAGAGTGTCTCATAACACCTTTCAGAGTGTCTCATAACACCTTTCAGAGTGTCGCATAACACCTTTCAGAGTGTCGCATAACACCTTTCAGAGTGTCGCATATCACCTTTCAGAGTGTCTCATAACACCTTAAAGAGTGGGTGATTTATTAGCAATCAGTGCTATATTCACAGCAAGGTTCCACTTTGAGTTAAATTAAGAGGAAAGTTCTTACATGCAGAACTATACCGCTTTAAGCAATGCTTGCAGGGCCGGATTAAGAGGGGGGCGAGGGGGCACTGGCCCCCGGGCGCAAGTCTTGTTGGGGGCGGATAGAGTTAAACTATTCCTCCTTAGGGACATTTGCTGTTCTGTTTTTTCCGACTTAAGGGGGCGGCCCCCGGTGCAAAATTGCTTAATCCGGCCCTGAATGCTAGTTCTCGCATGCAGTGTGAAACTGCATAAAATAGGCCACTTGTTCGACTTTAAATCGAGCATAAAACTGCATGAAAAGTTGGTAATTTTTAGCGACTTAATAGCCTCTGAAAAAGGCAGAAAGTTTTTAATTAGTATAATTTCATCGGGTATTAAGTTGGTTTTGGAGGCCATAATATCCAAGCAGTAGACATAGACGTACTCCTAAATTTACTAATCTCTTTTCACTAAGAATTTTTCGAGCACCAGAAACGCGTTTGACCTAATCTACTCTACAATATTTAAAAAAATTTCATTTTCTACTCAGAAACGCGTTTGACCTAATCTACTCTACAATATTTAAAAAAATTTCATTTTCTACTCTAATGCTTCTCAAAATAAAGATAAGACATGTCACAAAAGTTGGCGTCTATAGTCGCCCTACTAACATAGTCTCGTTTTTTTAGTGTCGCACAATACTTTTAAGAGTATCGCTTAACACTTTCAAGAGTGCAGTAGCGTTGCTAGGGTTTGAAATTTGGGGGGGGGGGGGTTTAAGTTTATTATTCGTATATTAAAGATTTACAAACTGTTATTGATAAAGAGAACGGAACCGATCAGTTAGTGACTATGAGACAAATGTGGATGAAAGAATTTCACTCGTCTTTTATAAGTTCAGTTTCTGTTTGCTTTTAGTCCCCACTACTGTTTGATACTGAAATTCATCTCTACAAAGATGAAACTGAACGAACTTATCATAATAATTTTTTACACTATATTGCTACAAAATTTTAGGGGATACGAGCAATTTTTTGGTAGAGTTTACGGATTATTTTAAGGGGGCTAACTTTGAAATTTTAGGTGCGCTAAAGCCACCAAAAAGACTTAGCGACGCCACTGCAAGAGTGTCGCATAACGCTTTTAAGAGTGTCACCTAACACGTTTCAGAGTGTCGCCTAACACGTTTAGCAGTGTTTTACAAAAGTACAATACCCTCTGATTACGAATTTCTTTGTTAATTTTATTTAAAGGATAAAAATATATTCTTTCATGAATATCATCTTTAAAAAATGCTTAACAATCAAGTTTTTCAATAATTTTTACTGTTTGGATTGACTTTAATATTAAAACATTAATGAAAATGAAAGAACTTATTTTAAAAAACCCGCAGTACTATAATTTTCCATTTTTAATTTCAAAACGGTTTTTAAAAGTTTTATTTTACATCGAATTTACACCTTAAATTGGCCCCACAAAAACTAAAGGTAATAAAACTCTCTTTGGGTGTTTTTACGGTGTAAAAAATGTGTTTTCTTAAATTACACTTCCCTTTCTTAGAGTGTACGAACATGTTAAGTACAGTCGCCGCAATTAAAAACTTTCTCTCTCGCGACGTCTTGTTTCAACAATAAGCCGCAAATTATTGATCTGATACAATTGTTAAAAAAAAACTTATCGTATATTGTTGTTTTAATAAAGATTTGCGGCTTATTGTTGAAACAAGACGTCGCGAGAAAGAAAGTTTTTAATTGCGGCGACTGTACCTCTCTCATTCTACAGTCCAAGAGAGATATGTACGAGAATTTCTTACTTGTAATTAATAATTAATAGGTATTACTGTACTGAGGTTTAAGTTATTTTGCTAGTAAAAGGACTATTAAGTATTGAAATTTATTTTTGTCACGTAATAGTTACTTAAAACTTACCCACGAAAAGGATTACACCTTTAATATTCTGAAGGGCCAAGGCTCAAAAATCCTGCCCAAAAAATATGTGCTGTTACTTTCGGGATCGGTTTTCTTATTAGCACTTTAGCAGCAGTAAAGGTTGCAGACGAATTTTAGGGAATATTAAAATTTCCCAAACATAAGTAAATGGTCTCTCCTCCCTGATGCAATTGCAAAAATGCTTTGTCAGAGAGTTCGTCTCATCGTCTGCGCTTTGCCAAGAAACGTTTTCAAGGCGTAGTTTAATTAAATTCACATTCCAAATATTTATTATTTAAAAATATGCTTACAAGTCTGGGGATTATTTTAGAGGGTTCTAAGTTTGAAATTTGGGGGGGGGGGCTAAATAGTAGGCTATACCCCCCCCCCCGAAAAAAGGCCTAGCGACGCCACTGATTCATTGAATTGTATAATTACTTCAAGTTTAAATTCATTCTTGGGCGACAAAGAAAAACCATGGATATAAAGAATGCGCGTGAGGAAATAGGTTTTCACGCTAGATGATAAGCAACTTCCTATCTCCGACGGGACCTTATTCGATGTATACTCTGTTCCAGCTTTAGTCGTCATCACGCACAAAGCTACGTTACATAGAGATCTAGCTTAGAGTGTGCTGAGAACCAAAGCTGGAACAGAGTATATATCGAATAAGCTTCGTCCAAGTACGCCTTCAACTACAAGGTTACAGAACATGAAAACAAATGATCGCGTTCGCTGTTCCTAAATTTTTAACGCGTTCATTGTGAAAGTGTTAAGATTTTGTGTTCAACTGTTACAATTTTTTCAAATAGAAACAAAAATTAGAAGTTGAGCGCCAAAATTAAGCGAAGTGTTCAATAAATTACACTTTTTCATCACTTAAACATATCAAGAAACCAAAATCTGATTTTTGAACACTAAAATGTGTTCAAATCTTTAACACACTTTTTTCTGTGTACTAAAAAATTCAAGGGTAACCAGAGTCCACACATTAAAATTCTAATATTTTAATTATCCACTTCCTTAGCTTAGCAGACGATGTGCTCTGGCCAATGGTCACGGACCAGTTTATTTATTCCAAGTCAGGAGGGTCTCTGGCCTAATGTCCAGTTTAAAAAAATCCTTATTTCCCACCCTGACTCGCGCTATAGCGCAAGCAGCTTGCGACGTGTTGCGCGTGATCGAGTAGGCTATGGTCCGGTCAAAAGAAATCTTCAGTTCAGCGTTGTAAATAAGGCGGTGGCACAGGGAAAATGACTAGTTTAAAAATTAAATCGGAGGGGGAGCAGTGGTCCACAGGACCACTAAGGAAATTCTAGGGTAACCAGGGCCCAGACATTATCTCAACTATTTTAATTACCCACTTCTTTAGTTTAGCAGACGCCGCGCCCTGGTCAATGGTCATGGACCAGTTCATTTATTCCTGGGCAGGGGGTCGCTGGCCCAATGTCTAGTTTTAAAAAAATCCCTATTCCCCACCCTACTTCAGTTGGGAGTCCTGGAGCTCCTAAAGTCCAGAGATGCATATGACAAGGATTCATTTCTCATAAGCGAGAATGGCCAACTCTGTTGTGTTAGAGACAGCCTGGAAGCCTGGTATTTTTTTACTACTAAAGTCAGCTGGGTTTTCACCTTTAAAAGTTAATACAGCCCTTTGAATTTAAATAATTAGAAATGAGAAATGTTATAAAATGAATAAATCTATACGGTTGCAGTTGTGTCGAAATGAGAGCAATTAAATATGTGTCTTTGATATTTAGCTCTGATAATTTCAGAAATTTAATAAAAAGTAGTGTTATGTATTTAACCAGAATTTATTTTATTGAAATTTATTAATAATTATTTAATTAAAAAATTGTAATACTATTTTATGTTTTAAATTTTACAAATAAAATTCAAAACAGTAAACATAGGGCAAAGGTTATATTGTATTATAAATAGCCCGTGGGATTGATTTTAGCTATATCGCAATTAGAGCTCGACATTTTCTATCCATTATCCACAAATTAGTAATTAATTTGAATGAAACTAGGTGGATATCTTTTATTAATCGGGAAATAATGCACACACTTTACATTTAAATTTTAGAAGTTAATTTATTATTTACTTTTGTGTATATAATATTCAGCATCAGAAGTTGATGACTTCTTATCCTGGGAAGTATTGGACACTAATGCTTTATATAGTATCCATCCCTGCTAGTCAAAATTGCCTATGGCAATCGTAAAAGAGGGTCGAAAGTTTCCTCCCCACTAGGAAAACTATCTAATCTACTGAAAAAAATCCCACGCCGAGAGGCTGTGGCACTCAAACTGTGGGGCGTGTTCAAAACTTCTTCAGCGCCAATCGTTGAAAAGCTGTCTGGCTAGAACTCTTTCAAAATCCATTGCAATCCGTGGGCCTAGGACCCCACACTAGTTTGACCGGAATTTCTAGCAGTCTTTTAAAACAGCTGTTCTTGTCACCGTTTCTGATTCGTTACCTCAAACCACAGGACACACCTTAAAGTTGCGTTTCTTGCCCGCTGCTGGCGCGCAAATCAGCCTGCCAACTCAAAATGAGGGAAATGCCGTAGGTGGCGCGGTGATCGGACCTAATAAGAAGTTGGCTAACAGAGATGGTTCCGGATATGGTTAGAGTCCAATACTTCCCAGGATAAGAAGTCATAAACTTCTGTCAGCATTAATTTCACTAAGGAAATAAACTAATTACATACGACTACGAGGAATTAACTAGTATATATGTTTAAAATTATAATTTAATCGTTTCAAAACTAATATGGTTTTGAACCGGTTTTTGTGATTTAGGTATTAAAATTTGTGATTATCGATTGGTCAATATTGAAAATTAACCAATGGTGGAACTAATTTTTTTTAAACTCAATGAAACTGAAATATCAATGAATCATCTACTGAAAGAGGTATCAACCTATTATTTTTTTTCAAAAGAAGGTAAATAAGGATTATATGGCTTGCTGCTTCAAACAAGATTTTTAACCATGAATAGAATATTTTTTAATTTTAGTCAAATTTAGATATTCGGTAATCGAGTTGATATGAATAAAGCCGTTTTTGCTCATGTCTATTTTAAACTTTAATCACAGATTTCGCTTTCCATTTCACAAGCATAATAAACACTACTGAAGGGCGCAAATCTATCTGTGATCGGTAATGGTGACCAATATAGCAATTTGCCCAATTAATCAGTTTGAACTTCATTTGCACATTTCTATTCGTTAATTTGAAATGTTGCGAGAAATCGTTTAATTTACGATATGGGCTTATGATGGTAGTCTGTTTTGTAAGATTAAATCGTTACTTTAAGTGTCACTAGACAGTATCTACCTCCAAAATCGAGGGTTAGTAACTTTGTAAGCATCTCCTAGTCACAGGATATCCGAGGATCAATTTCTTATATCATAGCTATAGCTATAGCTCAGTCACTTTTGGCAAGGCCTAATACCATTTTGCTTAACTGGCGCTGTCAAATTCCTTTTAAAGCATAGATCCACCCTTGATTTTCATTTCGCAACACACATTGGATTCGTAAACCTCGACACGCATCACGATTAGAAGCATTAAAGGGCAAAAACAACACACTGACCGCATACATTTTTAGTAAATAACATGTCTGACTACAGCTGTTTTCGGCGCTGAAGCGACCAAGGCTTAGCGCAATTTCACGGGTTTCACCGCCTTAAAAAAAGTAACAAGTTTAGGAATAGATTGTGGGACAATAAAAAGGTGGAAAATTATGAAATTAGGCTTATATTAAAGCTTGAAACCTACTTTATATTATATTTAAAATCCATCCATCAGCAAATCCTCAAAAAATATGAAAATGACAACGAAAAAGGACCCACTCTCAAATTTTTTCCCCTTAAAAAAATGGCGGCCGCCACAAACTTGGTAATATTGTCACGGCGACAATATTAAAGCAGTCTTTTCTCACTACCGATAGGCCATTTCAACCAAAAGGCATTAAGAAAAAACAATCGGATTAATATGACGCAACTATACGTAAAAAAAGGCCAATATTGGTCGCGCTGATAATTACTAGTAAATCAGTCTATCCATGCTTAAATAACGCAGATTGGGGTAATTTTGAAAACTTAAAATTAAACATACTTAAACTTAAAATTAATCAATGAAAGCTGGAAAGCACAAATACTAAATATGAGGCTTTCGTTTAAAACCGTTTTCAAATCAAACAAACGTATAGTTATATCATGACGGCTACAACAAGATGGTTATCTGTAAAATATTTTGCCATGTTATTTCTATGGGAAAATTTCGAGGTTTTCGTCAAAATCTATGATTATTTTTATGGAAATGAAAACCACCCTTAGCAACTTTATTTTTTATAAGAAAAACTAATGGATGGATCTTTTTGAAATTTTAACCACATATTTAGGGCCCAAATTGTAGTTCTGTGGAATTTTTTCAAAGCAGTTAATACGATACAAAAAAAGTTATAACCAATCAAAAAACCATCCTTATACATTAAAGTCGGTATGAAGTCTTATCTAAGAGAGCTATCGCTCTCCTAGAATATTAGTTTGGAATATAGGTAAGCAATATTACTTTCAAATTAACCTTTTTCAGTGATGCAGCCTCTAATTGTTTTACACGGTTTTCATAGGACAAGTAATACGCCTGCAAAAAGGTATAATGAAGCAAGGTCATAGCGTAGAATTGGGGCGTTTAAAATTACATGATCCAATTCTACAGGTGGAATATCTTGACGCTCGCTATAACTGAGTGAGGGACCTTCATTAGGTTGAGTGTCAGTGTCAAGTTCCATTGTCTCAGATTTGTTGCATTGTTGATATGATTCCTAAGTTTTTAAAATATTAATGCTCCGATAATTCTTTCTTGTCTACCATCGTGTTCAGTACATTTTCACTGTGAGACTCATTTTGAACTTCAATGCAGAGACCAATGTCTTCCACTTGCAAAACGTCATCCATCGTCATTTCATCATGATCACCACATGGTGAACTTACTTCAGTTTGAGACGAATTATCAACAGATGTGGATGAACCTAAGTTATTGCTATTTATGCTAGCCGACTGTATGTTTTCTGTAATTAATGATTAAAAGTTTGAAAACACCATTTTAGTTGCTGAAAAATTTCTTTAATTAAATACAATTCCATCGCTTAGGTGTGAGTTTGGAGGTATGGGCAAAAGTAATGTAGGAACCGCAGTTTTGTACAAAAGTCTTATTTTGGTATCTTTCCGATAGTCCGATATTTGAAAATGATCACTACAAAGCGCGTCATTTTTCCCTGGAGCCCAATTTAATTTTCCAATGGCTTTGAGCCATTTTACTAATAAATTGGGCTGATCAACCGGAAATCTTTATTTGAAGTAACAGTTAGAAAAATAATATAAAACTGCAGAACAATTTTCGCGCTTTGCTTACTTATGCCATGAAACATTTTTATTTCTCCCTGTATTTTTACATTCTTCAATGGAACACTTTCTGCCCATTATTTACTTATTTTTTACTTTCGTTCTTTGAAATAAGCACAAGAAAGTGTTATTTTCAATAATAAATAGTTTTTATTAGGTTTAAAACTACATTTAAACACGATGTGCGTGAAACCTAAACGTAGTTTGAAATTGCGCTATTTCGCACCAAAATAAAAGTTTTAAAGTGTTTAATTTTCGCGCCAAAAGTAAAATATTGAAAATTCTAGTTATGCGCCACAAACATAGATGGCGCTACCGACGAATGATAAAGTATACTTGTTGAAAAAACCGGGCGCGCGAAGCGTAGATTTGGTGTGTAATTCTAGGGGGCTTATATGTTCCAAGTTCTTTGGCAATACTTTGGTTTTTTCCCTTCTTATGACGTGGTTGGATCCCGGGGAACCAAAGGAAACAAGACTTCGCGTTTGAGCATCCTCTCGAATAGGAGGAAAGTTAAACGCGGGAAGCCGGGAATCCAGTAACGAGTGCGAAGTTTGGCCGGGGACTTGCCGCGTCCTGTGGCGGTTGGTTAAAAATGAAAATTAAAAATTTCGAGCCTTGAAAGTTTTTGAGTTTTAAATAAGGTAAGAATAAACCCCTTTTATGCTAATTTCAAGGAATACATGAGTGGTATTACTATTAAACTCAAATTTCACAAATTATAGCGGCCAAGGCTTAGCTACAACTTTAAATTTAAGAATTAAGATTGAATATCAATTCAATTGTAATCTGCCTAAGTTCAGACTGCATCTCATTTTAAGTTACAGCTGAAATAAAATGCCTGGCCTGCGGTGCTCCGTGCTTGACTGTGATAATTCATTAATAAGGACAAAAGGTATATCGGGAGAAGAAAATGGAAAAGATCACTATGTAGAAACAGAATATTTATAAATCTCAGATACATTTGTGATAAATTTGGTTCAACAGTTGATACAGTATTACACTAGCGTTTTTAGACTAGTCAATAAATTTATTTGTAAACAGTGTCCTAATTACAACACATGTTAAAGCTAAAGTATGTGATAAACTTTCACAATTTTCTAAATTTCTACCTCATTTGTGTATGGATTAAAACCTTGTTAAAAATAAAATGGACTATTGAGAGCTGAATTTATAGAATCAAAAATTAAGAAGTTATATATTCATTTAGGTCTACTGTGTTAAGAATTTGCAAACGTAT
This sequence comes from Phalangium opilio, assembly GCA_019434445.1. Taxonomy (NCBI): domain Eukaryota; kingdom Metazoa; phylum Arthropoda; class Arachnida; order Opiliones; family Phalangiidae; genus Phalangium; species Phalangium opilio. The sequence goes on along the minus strand of JAEQBA010000096.1, from coordinate 357,251 downwards.
ACGTTATAATATGCAATTGAAAAATATTCCACTTCACGCATTTTGCTAAGACAGACATTTTTGAAATCCGCGTAATACCCCCAAAAATCTACTTTCCAAAGGCGGTTGGGATCCAGCTACGTCACTCGCGACTGCCCGGAGAGGAGAGAGAATTTTCCTTTCAGCGAGACGTTTTTTTTCGCAAATAAGCACCCCTTGGAATACGCCCGCAGAAGAGAACTTATTTAGAGTAAGATGCCGCTTTACTTCTCCCAAAATGAGATCCGTCATTCTGATTTCTGGCTTTATAAACAGTGTCGTTGGTCTGACATCACTATCTTTGAGTTTTAAACTGAAAATCGTCCTTGATTTTAGCTGTTTGTTCCGAAAAGCCGCATTTATGCACGTTTTTTGTAAAATTTCGAATCATAACAAATGATTGAACTACGCAATTGAAACTAAATTTCTCATGTCCATTGAACTTAATTTCAAATTGCAATACATATGTTAATTTCTAATTTCTGGTCCTTTGTGGATTTCAAGTGTCCTTGTTTCGCCAAGGATTGTGTATAACTGCTGTCTCTTCCACCAACATATCCGAATGTATTATATGCCTTGTCATTTTAATCTTTAAATAACATAACAATCTTTGAAATAAAGATGAACCCGTCAAGCCTCGGGCTAAACACCGCAAATTTCAAAATGTCGGCTCCCATATAAACGTACGCGACTAGCATACCCTTAGTCGTATAAAATTCGCCCAGTTAACACCGGGTGTTAATGGATGTCTCGCTTTTCATTATCCTATTATAGGCAGAATACGAATAAAGAATTGTTAATTTAAAATAAAAAATGGATACTCTATCGACTATACAGATTTCACGTATTCTACTAAACGTAACGCTTTCAGTTCATCATGAAATATTTTTCACAAATGGAACTTTGATAAATAAATGGAAAATGAGTAGTATTCGATGTTTTATAAATAGAGAGCTTTCAATTGGAGGAGGAGCTGAGTCTCGTGACATAATTTACGCTTCTATATTGGTGGGTTTATAGCAGGGATGAAGCTGAGACCGCCCAATATGGCTACCAGAACAGAGGTAAGATTTGGGAGGGTGTGACGTAATATTTTACCATCTGAAGGCTCTCTATTCTTTCTCTCAAGAAAGATAATATTTATTATATAACCCAACATAAATTTGATAAACTTTGCGACACTCTGATACAATAACGCGTTCAAAACTATTTAAAACATTAAAACATTTCTCTAAGTAAAACACGAGAATTTAATATTAGCTACAGACTAGCGTCCGATAGGGAGAGTGAATTATAATTGAATCTCAGTGTTTTCCAGAGTTTTCAAAGTTACGACATATCTTTAGCTTGAATATGAATGTACGATACGTTTTCACGTCAAGTTTTTACTCTCTTGAATTTCATAGAGCTTAATTTTGAACAGTTTCTACATTTGGGTTTTGCTCTATACGACAAAATATGTTTGTGAAAATATGAATATTATAGCCTGTGTTAAACAAGCCGCCACTGGACTAGATTCCTAGACACTGTGAGTCGATAATTTTTTCTTATTCAATAACGGATTGTTTGAGAGTGATATATTTTGTCAATTTTTGAACGATTTTTCCAATCGACATTTAAAAAATGACCTAAAAATCTCACGATACAAGAACGTCTCGCGAAATAAACTTTGAGAAACGCTGTCCTAGACCATATACATCACTAAAAACACCAAATAAAAAAAAAATGATCCTAGAGAGTATTTTCACCAGCAAATTGTAATCAATGTTTTGCCCTTATCAAGCGGGAGAAGCTATTTCAGATCATCAGTTCATGCTATAGTTCCTCAATTCAAGAACTTGGAGTCTCCGATCCACGTGTCTATTTTTGAAATAGTGTCGTAACTGAACGAGTATTACCAAAAAGGCAACCGTCATTGAAGAGATGTACGCGAGAAAAATGGCGCCAACATCGCCAATAGACGACTTCGAAAACGCTAAGCCCTGCTTTGTCTTCAGGTATTTTGAACAGGCGTTATTGTGCAAGAGAAAGTTGGCTCTAATTTGATGACCAGTCTCCCAAAAGTTCAATATTCTGTCGCGTAATGAATATGTCAGTGAATGATTTTACCAATGACATTGTCTCTTACCTTAGATTGATCAAGTCTTTCAATGTATTCGAAGCCGCCTTGGACACCTGGTAAGCGGAGGCGTACAGCAAGAAACGATCTCTACCGTAATGCAACGCTTTTCCCGCGCTGTAAATGCGACGACACGTGTATTCAAGATGGTGAACGCTGCCAAAGTAGGCGGCGTTCCCTTGATTGAAGACGTCTTCGTTGTCTCCCTTTCTTCGGTTATATTTTTTGAACCTGTTTTCGTATTCTAACACAACGTCATTACGAGTTTTCTAATTAGAAAGAAAAATATGTAAAGTAATAAGAATAATTTACTAGCTTTGTCATAATCGAAAAATAATATTCAAGTCGATCAACAGATATTAAGACAAGTGCTAGCGGGAAACCCACATAAAAAGGTTCTAAATTATAATCATAGTCGGTGTGTAATTCTAAAAGCTGAATTATGGCTGTCTGCTATTTCACGCTACACACTACTATACATATAAACAAATAATATGGGCAAAAATTATGATTTCGTTGGAATCAGTCTATCAACTTCATCAACATCAAAGCCCGTATTATCAAACTGCATAGCGAATTAATCTGTAGAAGAGGAAATCTTCATCTTCAAGACCTTGTTGTTACAGTATCAGAATGAAAGAAATCATCCCTAGTAGGAGGACAGAAGTGCGATACGATTATTTTAAACCCGAAAATTGGTCAAACGCATTCAGAATCCTTCGTTACCGAGACAATAGCAAGACCAGAGAAGACCCATCAGTTACGGTTTGACTTAAGGATTTAACTACAAGCGCACCAGTCAACAATAACGATAATACATCCAACTGAGAAGCTAAGTCAATTCATGTTGGCTTGGAAATTGCTCGTATTAATATCAGGAGTGTATTGCCGCATTTTGAGGATCTCCTAGACAGTTTAATCAAGATCGAAGGGTATGAAGTAATCGGGAGAAATAAACGTGGTGGAGGTGTCTGCCTCTACTGTCGACAATAATACGCAACAAACATATAATAATTTTTAACTATTAGGGTATTTTTAAAAGAAATGAACACTAAACCCCTAAACATGTTACTGCCCCCTCACTTTAATTATGAAGAAACATTTTTAAAGCTAGAAACACAACTCATTTAGTTCCACAATATAAATCAGGATATTGAAATAATAATTTGAGGGTATTTGACTGTAATGTTTCGAAAAACCAGTACTTCCTACAGTACGTACGCAAAAGAAACGTCTGCTTAACTTTAAACTATTAATTGGAAGTGCCACACGTTGTGAAATATTCAAATATTTCTTTGTATTTTTTATTTTTTTATTTCTTAACTATCGAACTCTTAAAATCTTAAAAAAAAACACCTGTATAAATAAAACTACTTAACTCTTTTTTTCTCAATACTGTATCTAATCCTATTTTTTATTTTTTTGTAAACTTCAAAAAATACCTTTGTGAAGCAAGAGAGTTGGGGTCCAGGGATTTACCAGTGACGCACGTGTAAGATAAACATCTTCGACGTCACGGAAAAAAATGGGTGGTCACTCGGTAATCCCCTGGGCCACGCTCTCTAGCTATAAAAAAAACCTTTTGTACGGTCCGGGACCGAGATTGTAAAAGTTTTTGAAAAAATAAACCAGAATGCTTGCAAGAGTCAACGAAAAAGGATAGGCTCTCGAGTTTTTCTCAACCCTCTCCCAAATGGAGAAAAATACTTAGAAAAATTTTTAAATAATTAAACAAAACAAATTAAACGTATTTTTCAGTCGGTACGTTTATTAAATAATTAAGTCTCTCCCAAGAGCATAAAAATTACCCTAGAAATCCCAACCAAAAGCTATAAGGATTTTCTATATGGTGCACTGCAAACCCGGGAAAAGCACTCGGTATTAAAAAACAAAGGACTACAATTGGACAAAATCCAAAAACGCGTTAACAAGCCCAAAAGGATTGAAACGCGAGCGCGTACCCAAAAGGATTAATTTAAACGCGTGAATAAAAGTGCAAGTGAACTCGTTTACGGACCCAAATGGACCCAAAGCGGTAAAGTTAAAAATTTAAAAATTAAACAATTAACAATTTTGGCGGTAAATAAAACGCCAGAAGAAATCGCGAAAGCCTTAGCTGACGCTACGGATTTAAAGAAACAAAGAGCATCGCGAAAGACTGTTCGCGCTAACACTACAACGGCTATAAATCAGCTTCAAAAATTAATTAAAGCCACGGTAATTAATTCTGACGATATTGAGGATCAATTAGCTATCCTGGAATTAAAAGAATCGGCTCTGGAACATTTAAACGCCGTAATTTATTCGCTCGCGGACGGTTGTGATGAAACGGAACTCGCCAGTGAATTTGACTCAGTCGAAAAATACAGAACTGAAATCAAACTCATCAAAAACCAAGTGACGAGGGCCTTAAAAAAGGCGGGAATTGTTCTCGACGACCAACTATCCATTGCATCATCGTCATCGGCTACCAATCCAGCGTCCTCAGCCACTCAACAGGATTTAATCACCTTGCTACAAGCGACTCAAGAAGCCAGGCTGGCACCCTTGACTGTCGAAAAGTTCTACGGGGACCCTTCGGAATGGACAGGATTTTGGAGCAACTTCGAAAGCGTCGTCGACTCCAAGACCAACATGAAAAAGGTACAGAAAATCAGCTACTTAAAGTCCTATCTCGGAGGCAAAGCATTAAGAAAAATATCGGGAATGAAACCTTCAGATCAAAGCTATGACGAAGCCGTAAGAATATTAAAAAACCAATTCGGTAGAGACGAACTGGTCTCGCATAGCCACATGAAGGTTTTATTCTCTTTAAAACCTGTAGAAAGCTCTAAGGATTTGGTCGCTTTAGAAAATTTATATAATATCGCGGACACGCATGTTAGAAGTTTAAAATCTGTAGGAATTCATAAATCTGAAAACGGGTTATACTTATGTCCAAAATTATTAAGTTGTATACCCGAAGATATGAGGTTAGAATTTACAAAAGAAAAGGGTGTAGCGGCCGAATGGGACGCGGAAGCGATCCTTGAATTCTTGGGGTCAGAGGTTGAATCTAGGCAAACATGTCGCTTATTGGGTAGTATGTATGGCGACTCTGTGAAGCCATCCGTGCATGAAAATTCAAAACCAGAACAAAAATACGAAAATAAGCCGAATAGGGCTAGCGCGTCAGTGCTTACGTCACAAATTAAAAGTAACTCCTCGGGCAACGCCTCACGAAACAGAGGCCCGTATTGCATATTTTGCAAAGAGCAAACGCATCACACGTCAAACTGCACCAACTTCGAGTTGGAGGAAAATATAAAGCTCATTAAAGATAACGAGCGCTGTGAAATTTGTTTAAGATTCGGGCACCCAACAAAAGATTGCACTTCGCCCTACAAACCGTGCAAAATCTGTAACAATTTGAATCATAACGCGGCCTTGTGCGAAAAAAACAACGCGAATAAGAAAAATAATAGCAAGCAAGACGTAGAAAAACAAGTTGTGAACAGCAATTCGGTCACGTGTGAAAGATCGGTTTTACTTCAAACAGCCCAAGCGGTGGCTGGAAATCCGTCAACTCACCGGGAAACGCGAGTTCGCTGTCTTCTTGACAATGGAAGCCAAGGTAGCTTCGTCAGTGAAGAAATCTCAAAAATGTTAAACCTACCCGTCATCGGAAAATGCGAATTTAAAATAAGAAACTTCGGTAATGAAAATCCAACGGAAGCGGTTAGAAATATTGTGAAGCTTACTCTTAAAAACGCGAAGCTTGGAGGAGAAAAAATCGAGATTGCAGCTGTAGAAGTACCGTATATCTGCGAAGGTGAAGCCATAGAAAATTCGGGCTCGGTCCAGAAAATAGAATGCCAATTAAAGAAAAAAGGTTATCAATTGGCAGAAGAAATCAGTGGTCAAACGCCAGAAATGATAAAAATTGGAGCTCATGGGCTGCTTGCTTGGAGCACGTTTAGCCAGAAACGTTGCAAAGATATTTAAAAACCAGGAAATTCCCATAAAAATGTGGTCGGATTCAGAAGCATGCTTGGCTTGGATAAGAAGCCCAGCCAAAAACTGGAAACCTTTCGTTCAAAACAGGGCAGCCGAGATACAAGGGTTAGTGGATCCACAAAATTGGTCCCACTGCCCTGGAAAACAAAATCCGGCCGATTTGCCAACTCGTGGTATCAAAGGAAAGGATTTAAAGGAAAATACCCTTTGGTGGCACGGACCCTCTTGGCTTACTTAAGACGAGTCCAAGTGGCCCGTAGAAAACAAGAAAAGCGCGGAAATAGAAGGCGTGGAGAAAGAAAGGAGAAAAGTCGTAATGACAGTCGGAGTGAGACAAAGAACAGGAATTCTGGAAATCATAGACTTGAATAGGCATAATTCATTAGACAAAATTATCAGAATTATAGCCTATCTGTACCGATTCAAAGAAGGAAAGAAAAACGCCGGCCCAATAACAGCGGATGAAATTTCAAGAGCGGAAATAAAATTAATCAAGGATGTCCAAATGTCGTCTTATGAAGAAGAAATAAAAGCGCTTCAAGAAAAGAAACCGCTACCCAAAAATTCAAATATCTTGTCACTTAATCCAAGATTAAACGACCAAGGGTTATTGTGTCTCGGCGGGAGAATAGAAGAGGCTGAATTCAGCTATGCCATAAAACATCCGGTTATTCTCCACAAAAAAGAAAGATTGGTCCACCTGCTCATGTTACGAAGCCATGAGCAAGTAAATCACGAAGGCATCCAAGCCACTGTGACGCAATCACGTGAAAAATATTGGATAATTGCTGGAAGGCAATTAGCAAAACATATAGTAACAAGCTGTTACAAATGTAAAAAGTTCAACGCTAAGCCTTGCGACACGGATATGGGATTGTTACCTAAGGATAGGATAACGGAAGCACCCCCCTTTTCGGTAATTGGCATTGACTTTGGCGGTCCCTTGATGGTTAAACTCGGGGGAAAAATAGAAAAATCGTACATCTGTTTATTTACGTGCAGTGTAACGCGCGCGGTACACCTAGAGCTCGTACCGTCACAAAGTACCTACGAGTTTCTCATGGCTCTGAGAAGAATGATTTCCCGTCGCGGTATCCCAACGACCATTTATTCAGACAACGCGAAAACATTTAAAAAGGCCGAAAGTGATTTAAAATCTATGTGGGAAAATTTAAAAAGCGACGTGGTTAAACAATTCTTTGGAAAAAAAGGAATCCACTGGAAGTTTATCGTGGAACGCGCACCCTGGTGGGGAGGACACTATGAAAGGCTAATAAAGTCACCAAAGGTTATCCTTAGGAAAACTTTAGGAAAGGCGTCTTTGACCTACCAGGAAGTCGAGACAATACTACACGAAACAGAGGCGGTCGTGAACTCGCGACCGATAACATACGTTTTCAACAACGCTAGCGAACCCGAACCATTATCGCCAGCGCATTTGATAATTGGAAAACGATTAACATGTTTGCCACGCCAAAATTCAAAACCTCTAAAAAACCCTAGCACCCAAACCGAATTTGCCAAAAGGATAAGATATAGGGTAGCTCTCCAAGAAAGACTCTGGAAACGTTGGAGGCAAGAGTACCTCTTAGAGTTAAGAAGTGCCCACCACGTTAAATTAGCTAAAACCCATAGTCAAGTTAAAGTGGGTGACGTCATGATTGTCCACGAGGACCACGTACCTAAACACATGTGGAAGCTAGGGGTAATAAAAGAAGTAATGGTGGGAAGAGATTCAAAAATAAGATCATGTTTGGTTAAAATGGGTAATGGTAGTGAGATTAAGCGACCAATCCAATTATTGTACGCGCTAGAGCTTGATGAAAATGAAAATGTATAAATTGTTTAAAATTGTAAAATTAATAAGCAAAAAAAAAAATCCTCGTAATACTGTGTATTACTCGCGGGAGTGTGAAATATTCAAATATTTCTTTGTATTTTTTATTTTTTTATTTCTTAACTATCGAACTCTTAAAATCTTAAAAAAAAACACCTGTATAAATAAAACTACTTAACTCTTTTTTTCTCAATACTGTATCTAATCCTATTTTTTATTTTTTTGTAAACTTCAAAAAATACCTTTGTGAAGCAAGAGAGTTGGGGTCCAGGGATTTACCAGTGACGCACGTGTAAGATAAACATCTTCGACGTCACGGAAAAAAATGGGTGGTCACTCGGTAATCCCCTGGGCCACGCTCTCTAGCTATAAAAAAAACCTTTTGTACGGTCCGGGACCGAGATTGTAAAAGTTTTTGAAAAAATAAACCAGAATGCTTGCAAGAGTCAACGAAAAAGGATAGGCTCTCGAGTTTTTCTCAACCCTCTCCCAAATGGAGAAAAATACTTAGAAAAATTTTTAAATAATTAACAAAACAAATTAAACGTATTTTTCAGTCGGTACGTTTATTAAATGATTAAGTCTCTCCCAAGAGCATAAAAATTACCCTAGAAATCCCAACCAAAAGCTATAAGGATTTTCTATATGGTGCACTGCAAACCCGGGAAAAGCACTCGGTATTTAAAAAACAAAGGACTACAATTGGACAAAATCCAAAAACGCGTTAACAAGCCCAAAAGGATTGAAACGCGAGCGCGTACCCAAAAGGATTAATTTAATTTTGTCGTTTAACGATGGTGACATGCGGTAATTCGGTGAGAGGTTTTCCAATAAGTAGAGGGATGTCTTGATTCTCATCCCGTACAACTATAAGCTCTACGTCCGCGCTTACTTGGTCAACTTTGACAGTTGCTCTTGCGATACCAACTGGCTGAACTCGGGATGTACCTCCGTATCCTCCAATGGACAGTTCCTTCTTGGGGTCTTCAACAGTCAAGCCAAATTCGTCGGCAGTACTTTTTCGAATGATGACGCATTTGCTACCCATGTCTACATATGATCTGATTGGTTTATCGTTAACGTAGGCGTCCATAAAATACTTTTCGTTCCCATCTACGTTTAGTTGATCATCATCGATATGCATGGTTTCTCTTGGAGTCATAATCTTCCTACAATCTTTAGTTTCATGGCCTACTCATTGACAAGTGTCACATCGGAGCCTCTTTTGTGGTTTAGGGCTTTTTCGCGCTATGTGGCCGTAGTCGTTGCAATTAAAACATAGGGACTCACCCCTATCGTTGTAATTCGGTTTTCGTGGACGAGGCTTAGCTTGCTGGGGGTTTTGATTTTGATTCGTCTGCTTGAGATTTTCGTCACGCGTAGGCCATCTAGTGAATGAGTCGCTCGTTTTTCCCATTGGCGGTCTTTTCCTATTTTCGTTGGAATTGCTCGTGATTTTCAAACGGCCTTCTAATTGTTGTACGCATTTGAGCAGTTCTGGCGGATTCTTGAACTCCCTGACACTCAATGCTGTAATCAATTCTCTATCATTCAACCCCGTAATGAGATATTCAATCATCGCTTCCTCGTTTAGAACACAGAGTCTAGCCTTCGCCACCTTTTCGTGGTAGTATTTTTCTACGGTGTCGCGGGGTTTTCGTACAAATTGCTCCATTTCTCTATGTAACTGCTGACATCCTTTTGATGGTGGGAACCATTCTTCTAGCTTCGTTTTCCATTCAGCCCATGTAAATACACTTGACGAGAGTCCTTCGAACCATGTCTTGGCAGAGCCCTTTAACTTTGGTAAGGCGCTGTTGGTTGTCATTCTTTCGTTCCATCCGTAAGCGGTGGCAGCATCATCTACTTTCTTCAACCACATAGTAATGGTTTGATGAGGCGCGTTTTCGGGATCAAAATTGGGGATAATTTGACTAGTATCACCCCAGTGATGATGTACGTTGTTGCCTTGATTCACCACATTCGGATTGTCTGCGCCTTGTGGTACGGGTGCAGGAACTAACGCTGCCATGGTCTGTTGAACTGTGTTTGAGACTGCTAATCGTATAGCCTCCTGGAAATCATTCATGGCAATATATCCAGCTGGATGCGAACCGTTGTTTTCGTCTTCAGACATGTTGTAATTTCGTATAGGTCGTATTTCTGACTCGGTGTCTCTCGTTAACGTAGGAGATTGTTCGTCAGAATTTATCGCGTAGTCGTATGCTGCATTTCGTTTGTCGTGGTCGTTAAAATAGTAGTCGTTGGCGTTTTCGTAGACTTCGATGCCGTTAGTCTCTTCGTAAATTTCGTTTTCGTCACTAACCTCGTGTTCGTGAGAGCCTTTGTTTCTCAACCAGTTTCCGTGGAGGCTCTTAGTTCCTGGACAAATTTCGTTGGGTTTATCGTTACCCGTAGTGTCTTCGTTGGAATGGGGTTCTATTTTGCTGGTGATAACGTACTAATTTCTGTATTGGTATACTTACGACGGTTTATTTACTTACGCAAAAAACGCGATATAGGATTGATTGACGTGTAAAAAACGGGTAGTGTGTTCAAAACCTATTCAATACCTCAATTTACATTTAAGAATTAAAAAATAGCTTTTAGGTTTTTATCGATTCACATGGGTATACGGACTAAACACTTCCAAGACAAAGAACCCCAGGCATAATCTCCCATTACTGAAATTGTACAAAATCCCCGGTTGTTAACCCTATCCGAGAAAAGTGAAAATCCCCCGATAATTATACTCATCATAGAAAAAATACAATATCAATATAATCCGAAACACTTCAGCAATCCGGAAGTGAAATAGATCAGGCGTTGGACTATTTCTAACTAATTCGTTGACTTTCATTCATTTCAAGGTAAAAATAAGTTTAACCGCTAAAAGAACACTTGTGGGAGTTTTAGAATTACTCATATCATTCACGGGGTCTCAGAAAACTCTTTGCCAAATTTCATCCTTCTGTTATAAATCATGCCAAGCATTTTGGACCGCTTGTTACAAGCTACCACCATTAATGACGTTGACACGTTTAATATTTCGTGCTATTTCCGCTTTCAGGGTCTGAATTGGGTTCATAATTTGATATCGCAGGTTTTTGAAGACCATTTCATCACCTAATAGAAAAATTATGAAAGGAAACATAAATTTGAGTTGAAAAAAATGGAATTCTTTAACTTACATTTTAAGACTATAAACTGCATTAAGCCTTTCGAGTGCTCGAGCGGTCAGTCTTGACGTGTGGATTGGAGTCAGTATGGTAGTGGACGAAGGTAAATTTGCCGTTGGGAAACCATTCCAAAACGCTAGGAGTTGGACATATATAATTCAGTGTTTTGTTCTTCGATTTGAACCAAACACACAAGAATTCACCGCCGAGACGCAGCGTTGATGGAAAAACGGCCGCTGTGTTGGACCGTAGCGTTAAAAAGAGCGTATAAAAAACACTAAATAGGGACGGGCATAAATTAGTGCACATCCATCCTCTAAAACATTACCTGGCCATCGTGTCCGACGACGAAACGTTTATCATTCGTAAAGACTACACATTCTAACTGCTCGAGTGTCTAATTTGGATGCTCTGTTCCAATTGAAGCCTCATTAGACTTTTAGAGAAAAGAAACTTCACTTTTCTTAAGTGCCACGCGAAGAGTTCAAAAAGACTCTGTCTCACCAAAGTTCATCTTTCGGTTTTAAACTTATTTGAGGCTATATCACGGTTAAAAAACTTCTCGGTAGGTCAAATCTTTGGTCGTGCTATTCTTTGCCTATCACCTCCATCGTTAAATTAAGCTTTCAAGAATGTCTATTTTAAACCAAAAACTAATTTTCACCTTCCACTCAACTAAAAAATATTTTCACCTATTCCAAGTTTACTATATAGAAGAGACCGCAAACCACTCTTTTTTTCACTTAATTTTCATATTCCCCGAACAAGTAAAATGGGTTATAGAGTATTAATTCGTCGTCAAATTGTTGAACTTCATGAGCAAGGTTTTTGTAATCGCAAAATCGCTCGGCAGTTAAATGTTTCACCCACGACAGTGCCTACTTGGATTGACCGTGACAGAATTAACGAGTTTGACGGTGGAGCTGATAGGCAAAGAGGAGGACGACCAAGGGCTTTAACCAATAGAGAAGTTCGACTAATTAGTAGGACAAGCAGGGCACAGCCATTTCTAAAGGCTCGTTTTCATGTGCGCGAGAAATGGAAAAAGTCGAAGCGTAAAGCTGAGTGATGAGGCGTATTGGGGTTTGCGTTCCCTAGGCGTACCGTTTACAAACAAGCGAGAACTTTTTAAGTCGCGCTTCTTGCTCATAGATGAAGCGGGTGTTCCGAAAAAGCTCCGATCTGCCGTGGTAGATTTTTCAGCTCATGTTTGCTTGTCGCAAAGAGTCACGTGATTTTCCAAGCCCATAATAGCCAAGGGCCAAATATCGTTTGATATTTTTGCGTTTGTTTTTCTCGCGAAATAGGCCTAGGCACCCACATTGGCAATGTCTTTAAAGAGAAGAGAAGAACAAGATATAATTTTTGAAATACTTGTAATCACATTTCCTCATCCTTTCAAGCTAGACAATTAAATCAACATTATTCTAAACTCAAGTAGAGAAAATATATGCACCTTGACAAATTATATCAAATAACGTTCCGAAGTGCGAAAATAGCCTTCTTTGTTTCTATTTCTCCATACAGGATGTCCCCACAACGATGTTCCATACTAGTTTTCTGTTTTTTTTTGCTATAAATGTAGAAGGTTTTACAAAAGCAATAGTTTCTTTCTAAGCAGAAGCTAACTAACGACAGTCGACGCCATTTTAGTTGTTTACTTCCCACTGAAAGGCAACCCTGCAATCTAGGCTCATGCTACCGCCCAGCTCGTATGTAAACAAAGGAGCGGGTGGAGCAGCAGGAACAATGGCTTTTGGCAGACGCGATTTTTTAGGCGCGAGAAAAAGATGCAACTATCCGCTTTAAGGTTAATTTTCTCGCACATGTAAACGAGCCTTGAGAATCGCATTATAGACTAATTTCTTTGCAAAAAAATTTACGTGTGACTGGAGGATGGTTTTAGGAGCCATATACGTGTCATAATGACAAAGTCAATTTGATTTTTACATTTCATCCAGCCATATTCCTAAGTATTTAAAAGTAACAACTCTGTCAATTGTACCATTGTAGAAAGTTTGGGTGTAGGCTGCTTGTTTTTTCATATTATTATTCGGGCTAAAGAGCATAAATTTAGTTTTTGATTCATTTAAAATTAGACCCTTTGTATGTTTTATGTTTTTAAGATTTCCAATATCGGTCTCCATATGATCAATAATCTCGGCTAAAGTTTTATTTGCAGAGTTATCAGCATACTCACTAGAATTGACTATTTTAGGGAAGCGTGTAGTTTTGAGAGTAATCTCGATTTGAATTCAGATACTCCTTGGCCCACAATCTATAATAGATCTCTATTCTAGCTACGGTCTCAAGAGAATGATTTATGCCGCAACTAGGGTAACCTTAAGCACCCCGAGCTGTATAGAAAATATATTTACGAGCGCTCAGGCCAATGCTGAAACATTTACTGATATTGATGTCTCAGCTTCTGAATTTGGTCCTTCTCTCTTCATGTTATTCATTGGTCCCGGTTTCATAAAGAAACATCTTTATGTTATGATATGTACTTAGATAAATAACTCGACGAGAATGTATAACTTGAACAACTTTATTTCACATTAGCTTATAAGTTAATTACAGTCTCTCTAGTCCATGCTGCCTCGTAGCTTATCTGGCTAGGCTTTATATAGATAGTATCGTCATCAATTTAAGATTCATAAGCGTTACAATAGACCTAGGCTTACAAGAAATTAGTTTTAGCAGAAGATTGAAATAGACCTTAAGCCTAGGCTTACTACAACACTATGAAATCACTTGTTAAGTTATTATTTCAATTGGCTATTTTAACATTAAATTCCGAATATCTCTACAGATTATTTAGACAACGCCATAAATTTGTCAGAACCTTCTGTAGAGTCTACGAGATTGATTTAATCCTTGTAATAACACCAGCTAAAATGACAACGATTTAATAGTATCAGAGTATTAATTTACTTTTCATTTAGTTAGAATATTTGCTATTCTAAATATTGAAATCAAAGGCCTACTTAAAAGAAGGCGCTTACTCTGACACTATTCCTAAATTCCCTTTAAAATATTAATCTATGACATTTTCGAGCCTTGAACTGATTGTGGAATTCAATATTTACTTCTTAATGAGAGTCAAAACATAATTTAGTTGAAATGACGTTCAAAGTCCTAAATTATTTGATTCTTTACCCATTGGCGTTTGAGTTAGTACCATGTTTATAAATCGTAGTTCAATTACTAAATTGGCGTATAATGTTGTATTTTAAAATGCGCATCGATTACAAAGTGCTTTTTTTCGATATCAGTGTGATAAATTGAAATTTTTATGTCAGAAAGCAAATATATTATTCAATTTTCTTAATCACATAATATGCCTTTTAAATGGTATATAACCATTGAACAGAATTCCATTGGAACGAAATTCCATTGGACCGAAATGAAAAATAAGTTGTTCTAATTGACCGAAGTTAGCCGGCTGTTCCCAATGGACCTAATTCCCATTGAGCATACTTGCCATTCCTGTTGGACAGAAGTCTCGTTGGCGCGAATTTCCCATTGGCGCGATTTCGCATTTTATCGTATTCCCATTGAGCAGACTTCCCATTCCTGTTGGACAGAAGTCTCGTTGGAGCGAATTTCCCATTGGTGCGATTTCGCATTTTATAATGCTATATTAATTAAGGTCGTTGAAAAATAAACATGGGCCTTTTCCAAAATATTCTTATTTTCTAGGTTAGGTTAGGTTAGGTTAGGTTAGGTTAGGTTAGGTTAGGTTAGGTTAGGTTAGGTTAGGTTTGGTTAGGTTAGGTTAGGTTAGGTTTGGTTTGGTTTGGTTTGGTTTGGTTTGGTTTGGTTTGGTTAGGTTAGGTTAGGTTAGGTTAGGTTAGGTTCGGTGTGTGGAATCGGATATAGACGAATTCATTTATTCCATAAATAAGCCGGAATCGTCGTTAACAGCAGCTTCAAGCTTGGGCCAAAAAGCGACGCCAGTCATCGTTCACTACGTCTAGCGTTGGCTCTTGGCAGAACGAGAATGGCTGCTTGCCCCATGTACGGTTGGATTCTCTTCTTGTACTTAATGATTTCATTCACATGACCAATCTGTCGAATGGGATTTCCGACCGAAGGGGATTTCTGTCGAATGGAACTTTCGGCCGAATGGGATTTCTGTCGAATGGGATTTCCGACCGAATGGGATTTCTGTCGCATGGGATTTCTGTCGCATGGGATTTTCGGCCGAATGGGATTTCTGTCGAATGGGATTTTCGGCCGAATGGGATTTCTGTCGAATGAAATTCTGCCCAACGGATTCTATCCAATGGGATATAAGCCTTTTAAATATACGACGCATATCATAGCTTGCAAAGATTATTAAGAAAACTTCATTTTCCTATAAACATATTAGCATGATTATTCAGTAGCGTGTTGTGTACAGTACGTTCAAGCTCATGTTCCTACTTAAAGGACATGTCACATTAAAATCCAATAATTTTAGTTGGCTTTTATAAAGGGCTGTGTGTATAAACAATCCCTTATATAGGGGAGTGTAATGATCTATATTTTTAAGTATTTTTTTAATATTTAGTGGAGTATTTAAATTTCTGACTAGAATTTAATTTAAAATTTTATTTTAATATATTTTTCATGTTAAAGCCTGTTGAAAGAGTTTCACCACGTGACTGATGTCGTAATTGATTGAGTCTCACCCAATCGTACCCAGAGATTATACGGCTCTTCTGATATATATTCACTTATAAAACGACATCAATCACCAGGTGAAATCTCATTCCCCAAGCTTGAAGATGAAGCACACATGCTGACTTTTTAGAGCCATGGCTTGCGATAGCTCAGCCACTCTCGAGAATTTGAGTGCCTTAGTTCACCCCAATATTAACAATGAAAATCCGAAAGTGTTTAGTGTTGAATCACGTCAATCAATGGTTATATAATTGTAAAATTATTTTGCGTTTCTTCCAACTTCTCTCTTCTTATCGACCCTAATTTTGTTGCTCTGTCCATCCGTTTATCTTTGGACTCCTTTTCTCAGGGAGAGGGCCAATTGTTTGGGACCCGGTTATTCAAACTAATTTTCTAGGCCGTGCGGTTTATTGGTGAAGTAATGGGTTTTTGGTCTTTAAGGCTCGATAAGATAGAAGTTGAGGTTTTACATATTATCCTTCAAAAGTAGCACAATAGTTTAAAATAATATTTTTCTCATCGAATAGGTAGAGAGATAATTTAAAGACGAAAGTTTATTTGCTATATTTTATGTGTCACTATTTTGTTAAATTCCAGTTATGTAGTCGATTTTTAGTATTTTGTTAAATTCCAGTGAAGTAGTTGATTTTTATTTTAAAATGGGGGGGAGACGTTACGCTTCTGTCAGATAGTCAGCAGCTGTAATTAATGATATTTATAACAAAAACGTATGGGAAGAGATATTGGCGTCTTCATTATCTGCGTTATTTAATGTTTTTTTAATTTATTTGTAGGTTTTTTATAAATGAATATTTTGAATTCTTAGAAAGTGGATCCAATTTGATTTTCTATCCATTTATACGCTCATGTGAATAAAATTAAAAGATCTTGCCTGGAATTTTTTGTTAATTCTTATACAAGGTGACTTGAAGCATATGTTACTTCATTATTAGGCTGGGGTCTTCCAGATTATTAATTTTTGTTACGAAGCGCTTTTTTTAAAATTTGCTCGTTGGATATCGGGGCAAGTACGCGAAATTTTTTCCGCGAAACAAAATAACTATAAGTTTAGCCGTAAAATAAATGTCGGCTAAAAGTCGTTTATTAAAACTGGCAACGAATACCTATTTTGTCAAATTATTCTAATGGACATTTGTCCATTCGAATACGTTTGCTCATTTTATTAGATTATGTAATTTAACGTGTGGAACGTCTAGAATGGACAAGTAAAAATGTCCTTCGTTCTCAATATCAAAATAAATAACAGAAAAGAGTATTAATGCATACGATATTTAATTCTTTTTATAAGGGACGCAAACCCTAAAAAGTTATTTTTTTTTGCTTTAGCATTATAAACGGATGTCAGGTCATATCTACAGGGGCCTACTGGCCCTGTAGAATTGAAAAGCTTTCGTGGCAGTTATACATGTTGGAAATTAAGCTTCTCAAATTCTCTAATATAACTCAAACGCTTTCGGATCGGCTTTCGACGTCTGTCGCTTTTCGTAAAACAGTAACGGAACCTTTAGACTGACCACATTCCAAACATCTCTGACAGTGGACGCATTCCTTGGCGATGTCTTCGGGGATACTGCGGCAATACGCCTCGAGTTCAATTCCTCTGAGAGTTTGCTCAATGCCCCTTTTCCTCGAAACGCGAAAGAAATCAGCGAAGGAGACGAAAATGGCCAGCATGGTCGAAGCCGCGAATACCAGAAACAAGACGCTGACGTCGTGTTAGGAAGTCTTTGAAAATTCCATCACTCGTTTTTCATTCAAATATTTTGAACATGCTTTCTTGCTAATGAGGTCTTTTGCTAGGATTTTATGTCCAGTCTCCCAAAAATTCATAAGCCTACAAAAATAATGCCTGAAACTTCACCATTTTTTAGAGATCATGGTTGCATAGAGTACTACTGAGAAGGGAGGAGCTCCGGGAACATGACGTCAACATTGGTAGTCTAAATTGTATGGCCTGAGCTGACGACTTCCAATATGGTCGCCAAACAGAGGTAAGAGATTGGAGGGTGTGACGTCACGAGAAAGTTCGTGGTAGCAGACTATATTTGCACCTGCATTGTTTGAGGGGCATGCCTACCTATTAAATAGAGCAGGGGGCGAAATTGCTAACCGCTGTCCCTGACCCGTACATCCAGTAAGTTGTGTACTTTATTTTACATTCGCGACTCAATTAAAATCTTTCCAAAAACATACTAGTCACGTAAAAATTTAACGTATTAGCTAGGTGTGTTAGTTTCGTCTAATGTAGTACAGTATTAGTGTTTTCTAACTCGCCAAGGTAATATTAGAGATGGCTAACGGTTGGGGTACATTAAGTTCTTACTGAACCTAGCTAAAAATGTCTTTTCGTCTATCCATCCTCCACACACAAACCACAAACATACACAACCACATATCATAATCAAAAAAGACTTTCACATTCGTACCTAAAAACCGATTATAACTACCAGAAGTAAAATAATGGACTAGAAGTGAAGAGCTCTAGCATTTTTAATAGATCCGGGCACTAGTGAACAAATTTGAGGATTTTATGCCGCTTCCATCGCGCCTACACTAGAGAGGAAAAAATTGGTGAGTTACAAAACATTTCCTGCCCCCTTCCCCTCAACCTAAAGCCGCGGAACACGGACGCGGGTGCTTGAATCTAGTTCGGCCGTCTACCGCCGCGAGCGTCTCACGTTTTGGAGGAAAAATTCATAAACCGCTACCAGAGCGCCAACCGTTGGTGTCTTATCAAGAATATTCACTTTCGCCAAGTGAAGAATTTGGTTACCTCGATAAGTACTTCTAGTCCCTTATCCTACTTCTGTAACTACATATATATTGAAGGGTCATGAGAAGTTTTCAACGAAACAAACACAGCCTTTATAGATAGTGCTCTTCCGCCTGAAACGGAATCTCTCACTCTAGGTACCTTGCCCGCACTCCCAATATCACCAACCACTAACCAAAACTAGTTGGGAAACCAAAATAACCTCTCCGAGAAGAGACGCAGAATATCTGCTAAGCGGCTGAATACTTTACCTTATGTTAATGACGTTTTTGATGAAATTTGAGGAGTTGATTGAGAGTTGAAACGAACTAAAGGACGTTAAGAAAGTGTTTTTTCCGTAATGCAAAGGCTTTTTCGAGGTGTAATCACGATTACAAAAATATTCCAAATGACTAATACTCCCAATGTAAACCGCGTTTCCCTTGTTGAAGACGGCATTCCAGCCTTCTCCCTTCTTCAGCGGGAACTTCTTCCATCTTCTGTCGTGTTCTTTAATGACATCTGGACGGGTGGCCTATTCAACACAACTATAAATTTAACCTTAGAAATTTTAACGGTAAAATGAAAGCTAGGTTGAATTGGAGCATTTTGGAGGGTTGGATCAGAGAGGAGTAAAATTGGAGTCGTATTGTGGGGGTGAACTAGCATTCTGCACCGCGAGTCCTAGTCTATATCTATATAAATGAAAGTCCTGACTGACTGACAGACTGACTGATAGTCAACGCCCAGCCCAAACCGCTTGCCCAAGAAAGCTGAAAATTTGCAGGAACGTTACTCATAAGTAGTAGGGCGTAATAAGAAAGATTTTTTCAATCCGCTGCCATTTTAATAAATGGCGACCAGAAATGAAAAAATATTCTCTATGCAACAAAGTCCGCGCGTTTCAACCGATTTCACAAATGTTTAGTACACTGGTTTCCTTTAACTTATAGACCGGCTGACTAGTCTTTTGGGTTCGATTTGTCGCCATCTTTTTAAATGGCGGCCAGAAATTTAAGAACCCTTCTTTATGGAATAATGTCCGCGTGAAAAGTAATAAAAAATGCATCCCTAGGGGCTGACGGGCAACGCCGAGTGCCTTTGCTCCTAGAGTGCTACAAAAATATTAGTCCAATAAGTAAAATCTACTAATTCTTTATATCATTTTGCTGGAAGTTCTTATTACACGTGAGTGACGCTAGTCTCCCATATGAGCCAAAGTTTCATTCTTGTCGCGTTGCTTAATGTTTCTACTTCATATATTGAGCAGCTATTTGGCACCCACTTTCCAACACAAAATGTATTATTTTCGAAAGTTCTCTTACTGATTGCGAACTACAGCAAATGAACGCCTTTTTATCTATGTGTGACGTAGAATGTAGGATTGAGAACCTGGTGACCTTGAAAGTGGCGTTTGTTGTTTGTGAAAATAAACCAAAACCAAGAAGTGTAGTATGGATGATAAGTGGCGAGCATTTAATTCGACGAATCGAATTTGCCATTTGGAGATTAACAAGTATTCGAATCACCAAACGACTATTCAAAAAGAAATTCGAATTACAGGGGTTTTAAATACGAATACAGTTCCCTAAAACCAAGAAATCGTTTGCAAGGGGTAAAATTCGAATAGAAAAGGAGAACTCGGTTTAAAATGGGAGGGACTACTATGGTCATATGACATATCAAGCGGGTTTTTTTTTGGAATTTCAACGCGATTGCGCAGTTCGCGGTTTGTTTTTCTCTCACGAAATACTCAGTCTTAGCGTGGGAAGCTGAAAGAAAGGAAAAATGCCATTCTATTGGGGAACTACAATATTTTTTTCTGTTAATTTTAAAATTTTCCTAATTGTCGGACACCCAATTTTCAGCCTTCCAATATTTGGAAAACCAGTTGTCGAAACCCAATTGTCGTAGACGTAGAATGTTTTGGGGAAAATGTCAATGCAAAAGGGTTTCTTGATGGAGCAAGAGATTCTCGCGACATAAAACTGTTCTTTGTGGTTACAACTAGGGATGCACCGATATGGGTACAGCCGATATATCGGTCGATATTATCGGCCCATAAAAAATATAATTCATGATAATTTTTCTCCATGAATATAGTTTCAAGAGTAGAATCAACATTATTTTATTGGAGACATGTTTCACATCTCTTTCGTTTAATATGGTACCGCTACATATTTTAGCCTTAACCCTCTTCCTTAAAAAATGGTGTGGTCTAAGTTAAATGCTTGCTTGGTTTTTAGTAAAAATGCAGCTCCTTTCTTTGTTTAACAAGTAGTAGCGTTGTAAGCAAACTTATGGACCACAAAAAAAGTTCAAAGTGTACATTAGTGAAACCAAACGCATTAAAGAGCGTCATTGTCGCCTTTGATTGTTTGTGGGAGTTATGGGAAGCTAGGAAAATTACTTACTCATAGTCGTGAACAACGGGATAAAACTGAGATTGTGGAAAACCTTGCATTTTTTTAGGGAAATGTTAAATTGAGGGAATAAATTTGTGTGATGTGTTTCAATTAGTACTAATTGAGCACCTTTTATCTTGTCAAGTTTTTCCCGAAATTATCGGTTTACAAGAAACCGATATTGGCCGATACCGATATGAAAAAGATATATTGGTGCATCCCTAGTTACAACCAACCTTTCTGTGTTTTCTGTTCCCCTGAAACACGACCCATACCATCTCTATACTGTACGATTTCAAACCAAGTTCAGACCCGAGATTTCCTACACCATGGAAAATAAAAGCTGGATGAAGTTACTTTACACAACCAAGACTGTGGTATTAGGCATTGCGATCTTAACCTAGTTAAGATTTTATCCACGGTTCATTGGAAAACTGGTTAGGAAGTTTGTGGTCGGAACATCAACAGGGATAGATTTAATTTTAGAAGTAGGAATGGAAAACGGTTAGTATTTACTTCAATCCGACTCATAGCCCAGTAAAGAGCCCCTCCTCCAACACGTAATGAAAAGTTTAAATTATCTTATTGTCTCACTTAAACTACGTTTTGTACGCTTCTGACGGGGACGGTGAAAAATACGTAATTCCTTTTTACCTCTGTCGCTATGACCCACCTCTTTTTTCATCCCCCTCCGTCCCGTGGAACGGGATCAGGGACTTTAACGCGCGCACAGATTACTCTGTTCTCCATTCCTACTTCTGAAAATAAATCTATCCCTGGTTGGAATGATTACTTTCTGTAGAGTTTGGGGTTAAGAAGCCAAAGAAAAGACGATGAAGTAAACTTAAAGGTTGCTTTCACCCGAACAAATTTAGAGCAGTCGTAATTTTTACTCTGAAAAATAATGCGCATCTTGGGGTATTTCAAGATATCATCAAAGTCATTTATATTGCGATCGACATCCACCGTCAATTTGGTCGACAGGTGGGCCTTGAAGACTTCCACCAAAATGAAACAACCGACGAAGTAGGTGGCAAAAATAACCTTCTTGGCAGTTTCGTATTTGTCCGTCAAGTTATTATTGGACGCTCCGAAGGAAAATCGCCGGAGTCGTATCACGAATTGAAGGGTATTCCCTAAGAAGCGACACCAATGCTTCAAATTGAACAAGGCAAGAAAGTGAGCCATAATTACCCACACCTATAAATTTAGAAAATGTTCAGTTAGGACTGTTCACGAGCTCGAGCCAGCTCGGGCTCGTGACGAGCGAGCCGAGTTCGAGCCGAGCCAACACTTTGGCGGCTCGATTAATTAACGAGCGACCTTTTTTAATGGTCGAGCCGACAGGTATCGAGCCACTACGATTCGCGAGCTTAGTCAGTGAAATAGTGCTTTCCATTTAGTCCTCTCCACCTATAGAATGACATAAAACGTTTGAAAATTTGCTTTCCCTCGCCTCGAACCGGTGCCTCCGAGATATCTAGGCCCGTGCCTATCGCGAAGTGAGAATATTTTTTAACTAATTTAGTTCGCCGTGTTTTCTCACTTGGGGCCGCTTTTAGTATATTAAAATAAAAATAAGTTCAGCCTCGAGACCCCGTCGACTGCTGCAATATTAAGGCAAGGCATAGACGTAGAGCGGTGAAGCCGAGGTCGCGGATAGTAAAAAAATATTTGAGAAAATTTCCGAAGACCTTTATAAAACAATCATGCCCAAGAATTAAAGGATAAAAAAGCATAAATAGTGTCGCATCTTCGTAGTCAAGCTATCAAAACTTCGGAAAATTTATTGGTCAAAATGTCCAGAGACCCCCTTAGTTTTTTAAAAAAAACTATCATGTTACCGGCATGACGTTTGGGACATTTTAATATTTTATTGGACAACGTGCAGTGTCCTGTGCCAATTTCCGGCCCTGGTCCAAAACCATTTTATTAATTGCTTGGACTAGTTTTTAAATCCATGAAGTGGTGGTTACTACCACTGGTCCTCTGGACTAGTTTATGAATTGCAAATCTATAGGAGAACAAAGGCTGGGACCAGTCCGGAGACCCCTCGTCCTTTACTATTTCGTACCGTACGACCCTACCTAAACGCTGAGAATGCTGGAAGGACTTCGGTGCCGTAAAGGGGGGTATTGAGTAAAAACATGCCTGAGGACGAAAGACTTGAAGGAAGGCGGTCAATGATATGTGGTACTCGGCTTCGCTGTATTAAGACAGCATGTTGTGTTCAACGTTAAAAAATGGATGCGTGCAAGTTCGATGATAGCGTCCCATGTAGGCCAGACTTGAAAAACTAACACGCGAGTAAATCGGGTATAGATCACAGGACTGAAACCATATAAAAAGAGTTACAAATTTAAATAAGCCATTGATACGGAAAAAAAGCTATACTTACCCCTTGGTAAGCATTAGCGGACGTTATATTTACTCTGAAAATGAACAAAATAATTAATTGAACACGTCACTTTAATGATAAAATGATTTAGCCTATATAGCAAAATTTACCTGCCTGTAGGATAAAGAAGAAAGTCCATGTAAAGTTTATCTCCGGCATGGTGCCACTTGAAATTAAATGTTTTGGTAACAATGTCGTATTGCTTCTGGAAAAACCAAAATTTCTGAGAAAATGGAAATTGACCAATATTTTAACATTGCACGGTTTACAGGTGCAAATTTATGAGGTTATCTTCAAATCTATATCTATATAAATCAAAGTTCTGACTGACTGACTGATAATCAACGCCCAGCCCAAACCGCTTGCCCTAGAAGGCTGAAAATTTGCAGGAACGTTACTCATAAGTAGTTGGCGCGTATTAAGAAAGATTTCTCCCCAATCCTCAGCCATCTTAAAAAAACGACCGGAAAGGTAAAAAATCTTCTTTATGCAAGAAAGGCCGCGCGTTTCAACCGATCCCACAAATATTTAGTACACAGGTTTCCTTTAACCTATAGACGGGCTGAAAGGTCTCTTGGGTTCGATTTGTTGCCATCTTTTCAAATGGCGGCCACAAACTTAAAACCTTTCTTTATGGAATAATGTCCGAATGAAAAGTAATGAAAAATGCATCCCTAGGGGCTGACGGGCAACTCCGAGTGCCTTCGCTCCTGTAAGTAATTGCTTAT